>VNWY01001364.1:0-16282 GCA_009869845.1 Pseudachorutes palmiensis | reverse complement strand
GATGTCTTAATCGAACCATTTAGCAGTCACTCCGATGGCCAATTGAATTAAATTAATTATTCTGGTGACCAAAGGTATAAAAATACAGCTGAGAAAAAACTGTTTCCGCTCATTTTCCCAGTCTCAGTTTTGCATTGCTTTTCAGCCGACCAAAAATTCATCAGAATGTTCATGCTGAAAATGCTTCTAAAAATTACAGATGGATCATTGATTTATTGACCTGGAAGTAGCCCTACATTGCAAAGAAGAAATACCCTATGACCTCGACTACGCAACGACTCAATTACCCTCAGTTGACTCCGTTGGAATCCACCCGAAGTTGGAAGGACGGCGACTGCTCACGTGAATCGATGCCACTCTGGACAGACAGCGCGGAGACATTGTCGTTCTGACTCTTGACAGCTCCGTCGTATAAAGCTTGCAACCTCACCATGACCTTATCTGTACGAATTGAAAGTAATTAGTGTATGAATAATTAGTGTAAACTCAACAACAACACTCCGATTTATTCAAAAATTGGAATGAGAAATAAAGTCACTGACACATGAAGACTTTGGTAAAAATGGACTTGGAGCTGGAATGCTCGTTTGAATACTGGATGATTGTAAATGGTTAAAGCAATAGAGACGGAATGTCAGCTTTTGAGCATGCAAAAACAACTTTTGGTAATTCACTGGAAGTCAAAATGGTAGCTAAGAATTGACTAAATTAAGAGCACTTTTGTTAACTGCGGGACTTTGTGACTGATGTTGAGTATTAAGGCGATTAGTCAATCTCCAATCTCCAGTGACCACTGAGAGCAGCTTTACTGTGGAGTCACTCCAATTAGCTTCCCCTTACCCGTTGGGGAAGTTGGACTATCCTCATCTTCCTCTGGAATTGTTCTTTTCTTATCCCAGTCATTTCGTTGGTTGATGAGATCTTGAAGAATCTGTGAATCAAAGTAAAGGTAAGTGTTGACAAACAGCTATTGCTGTTTGCTACAAACCTCTTTGGTAGAGATGACCAGGATCCGTCCATCAACTTTTGGTTCCAATCTGCAACTGTTGCGTTCAATTGTCTCGACGACATTTCCTTGCCGTGATAGCGATGGTCTTGGTGAGAGGGACATTCCTCTCTCAACATTATGCGGATGCGGATGGCTCACAGGGGACAATGAAATATCATGAACACCCATCGAACTGATTGATCGAATTAGGCTATGCCTCCTGGACAAGGTCACGAGACTCTGGTGGTGACGCGAGTTTCTTCGAGCGCCACGCCCTAGCATTAGTTCAATTGCATGGAAGTGGTTCTGCACCGCAATGGAGAGCTCAAGGCAGGCCTCTTCGTCAGCCTTGAAATAATTCAGAGTCACTGTCTATAATTCATTCGGACAAGAAGGTAAATGTAAGTCAGTTTCTTACCATCACTTCGGATCCGCAGAGGCTCGTGTACCCATCATGCCCTGCGTATAGGAATTCAAATTCAAAGTTTGTCTTTACAGCCAATGAGAACTCACCAGTGGCCACATAAGCCTTCGTTACTAGTCGGTATTTGTTATTCATTTGCAGGTATTCATCCCCCACCATCACGAACCTGGGGTCAACTCGACTCCCAACTGGAAGTTTAGGATTGAATGCAAACTTGAGTCCAGCCACCTGTGGAAATCGACCCTCCAACTTTGGATACTGACTCACTCCGTTTTCTAATGCACCCACGAGCTGTGCCCCTGAGAAAATTGAACCAACGATATTTAACAGTGAAGGGACACTGCCCTATAAGGATCTCGTACCTGTGACATTAAGAACAATGAGAGAATCCATCATCGGCAGAACGGTAAACAGATCCTTCCGGGTAAACGGTCCTGCTTTCGTTATTTTATCAGATCGGATTGTTCCAGAATTCAAAATGGCACAGTCGGCATTCGTCGAGGCTTTAATTAAAAAATAAATTTGTTTCAATGTGGTGTAATTAAACAGCTCAGAAATTACAGAACCGAGAAATCATGGGGACTTACCCACCATGATGTCACACAGGAAATTCCCCAAGTTGGTCTCGCTCGTGCGAACCTTGGCAAACCGCCCATCAAGGTCACAGAGAAACTCTCCCAAAATATCCCCCATTTTTGAGTCCATAAGTTCTGAAAAAAGAACGTGAATCAAGAGATGATGAAATGGAATCCAAACGGGAAGCTTACTCGAGTATTGTTCCAATTCTCCTTTGAGTTCAGGATCTTCGTTGTAATCGGAAGTGACGGAGATCCGCTCGAAGAAGAACTTCGGCAGGATTGGCTTTGAGTCAGATCCGCTGTCCCACGACACCGTGATGACTGAAAAATCTCGAAAATCAGTTCCGCTTTTGAGCACGTTGACCCCGTTTATGTTGTGAAGAGAGTAGACATGATCGTGACCTCCAAGAATTAAATCGATCCCTACAGCATTTTCGGCCAGGATTTGATCATTCGGTTGACGCATGTGAGTGAGAGCTATCACAAGGTCACAACCCTGTTCAAAATGGAAAACTAAAAACAGGCAAAGTGGACCAGGACATGAATCCCACCTCGTTTTTGAGTTGCACTGCCAATTCGTTCCCGACTTCAACGAAATCTCGAAAGGAGACAGCATCCGGGTCAATAGTTGAAAGCGTTTCCAGCCATTCGATTTCAACAAGACCCATCTTAAATGTTCACATCACAAAGTTATTGTCAAAATTCCAATAAGAAGTAGGTTCACTTACAAAGCCAATTTTCTTTCCACCTCTCTCAATGATGTGCTTCACCTTTCCATCTCCCAATGGACGCTCTGTTTCGTTATCAA
Source organism: Pseudachorutes palmiensis (assembly GCA_009869845.1). Classification (NCBI taxonomy): domain Eukaryota; kingdom Metazoa; phylum Arthropoda; class Collembola; order Poduromorpha; family Neanuridae; genus Pseudachorutes; species Pseudachorutes palmiensis. The sequence goes on along the minus strand of VNWY01001364.1, from coordinate 13,484 downwards.
TAACATTCGACATCAACCAAGGAAAGCTGGTTTTCTCAACTAAATCCATTAGAATATCTAAACCGAAATCTAAGAATAAAAAACAATTAATAAATTGTACTATGGAGTATATCAGCCATAACTTTTATACCAAACTCGTGGTTTCCGTAAACAGCAACATCAGTTCTGATAGAATTCAATACGGGTACCATTTGCTCCCCTTTGGTGATGGTACTCACTGGAAGTGAAGACAAAAACAATATGAATGACACGGCAGTTTGATTTTGTAATTTGTGTTCTTACAAAGACTCGGAGAAAAGCAATCCCCAGAGAAGACTACGAGAGGATTCAGGTGAGAAAATGACTTGACAGCGGTGCAAAACCTTGCTGCTCCTCCGACAGGTTCGTTTTTCTGTGACTCCACGTCATACACGTCGTTGTAATGAACGATAGTTATGGCATTTGGATCCGTAACCTAAAAAGTTGATTGAAAGCAACATAAATAAATCAGCACTGAACTGCAGAATGCTTTGGTTTACATTCAGCTGGTCAAATGAGGAGTTCGTAGATCCGAGAATTTCCTTGACATCCATCTTCAACTGCCTCGATTAAATTGAGTCAGAAATTGCTAACGAAGAGTAACTTCTGAAGCCTTAGCTATATGAAAATATAGGTTATACTTTGAGTGTATTGATCAAAATTGATCTAACTTACAAGAAGATGAGTGCGTGTGCAGCCAACGGAGGTTGTGAACACAATGAAACCGATGGTCTGGCTTTGTTCCTGAAAAAGGGAAGCATTAATTAACATAATTACCTTCCAGATACCATAAAATTAGCGAATTAATTAGGAAATGTCATGAATAACCTTACCGTGGAATTGGAACCAATTTACCGCAGCATCCAATCTTCCTTACGAGCCAAATATCAGCTGGCAGGGTTCAGCAAAAACAAAGTACCCTCACAACCCAGCTATACCCACCCACGCAGCAAAACCCAAAAATCATAATTGATAATTTGGATAAAACACGACCTTAGTTCAATTAAGCAATTAATTCAATTAGTCTTTTAAAGCAGTAAGTTTTATTCACAAAATAACCCAAAAGATACAAAGGTATGAGCAGTTTTTGGAAGTCTTTGAATCAATATATACCATTTAATATACTTAAAATACTACTATAATATCCTGGTTTTCAGGGATAGGGTCATAGGTCAGATGAAGCGTTGCAATAACTTTTATTAAATTGTAATTAGTGACACTTTTCCTGTCCATTTTGGGTGTATTTGATAGGTACCGGGTAACCCTTGATGACAGTGTGAATGCACAGACTCCGTCCTCCCGTATGCCTTCCTTTTTCCTTGTCCGCTGCTCCTGTTCTGCAGAAAGGGACTCGGCCTCCTCTCTCCTCATTTTCTGTCACTGTCCCAACCTAACCTCTTTCTTTTGTGTTGTGAATTGTGGACCTAGGATACACTGCTCCCGTGTCATCAATCCATTCATGTCCTAATCAATTGTCCACAAAACAAGGACTCAGGCACTGAATGGTCATCCACTCTGTACTCCACTTTCGACCAACAACAAAAGGTTAGCGATACAGAGGTCACGGGAACTCTCTTCTTTCTCATCAACAAGAGTATCATTTTGTAGTCCAACCAAGGTAAGGTCATTTCCACATAATCTCTTCCATTTTGAAGACACAATAATCTAATCGTTCTTATCGAGGTCATTGATCTCACGGTAAGATTAGTCATGAACTGGACATCTCTGTTTTTGGCGGGATGAGGCATTGTGGCCTGGGCGGGCGGGGCAGTAACGACCAGCGATTTCCAAGGAAGCGATACGAGGATCTAAAGCTCTCCATTTAAACTAAAACTAATCGCTCTGTAGTCAATTTAACAGGGTACGACGTCTGTCCATTTCATTTAAACTAAAAAGTCTATGGCTTTGGAATCCAAAGTTTGGATACCAAAGGAATAATGTGACACTCAAGGTTTGTCACGTCACCATCAAAATCTCATTTTTTTTTACTTTTCAGGTCAAATCAATTTATAATTGTTTATATCTACTACGTCAATATGGATCCACACATGATTTATTCTTTGGGACTTGGGATGCAAGTTAACATCAAGCGAACTGATGGTGAGTGATTGACATCACTATATTATTGTCTTTACATCGAATGATTGAGACTGAGACGACCCTGTAATTTTCATTCACGGATGTTGCTGTAATTAAGAGGATGAATCTGAGTCTCAATTCCAGTTTTTCTTTTTTGCCAAAGTCAGCTCGTAAGATTTGCAAATCCGTTTTTGGCGATTGACCAAATAAGGATAAAGCACGATCCCTCCTCCTCCAGTAAAATTAATACCTTGCCATTGTCCCCTCAATTCTAATCCTCTGAAACAGTCTTTATCGATTAACCTTTTTGGAGAGAAATGTATGAACTTTCTCACCTTCTTTGTCTTTCTAGGTCGTGTTCATACTGCTGTCGTTTCGGGTATAAATTGGGACACTGGAAGCGTCACCGTGGAATGGTTCGAGAAGAATGAGACCAAGGGGAAAGAAGTAATGACAAGTTCAAGCAATTTATTATACATGATTATACACCCTTTATGTGCATGCCATCGCCCATCAACGTCACCACTGTTCTCGAGGCAACCTATCCCTGGACAAAGTTTTCACATTTCCATTTCCATTTCATAGGTCGATTTGGAGGCAATCGTTAGTTTGAATCCTCATGTGACCGGTGGAAAAAGTGTCAGTCAAAATCAGAATAACGAAGAGATGCCCATGGCCCCAGCCCATGAAAAAGTGAACACCGCTATGCGTCCGCCGGAGGTAAGCTCCCTCGTCTATTTTAATAAATGTTCAACAATCGATATTCAAGATTATTGATCTTACAGGTGCCACAAACCTCTCGAAATGGTGGTATCTCCAATGTCACCCATATCCCAAACCCAGCAGTGCAAAGTAAAAACTAAAAGTTTTGAAATACTTTGAAATTGGATTTTAAGTTGGATTTTACGTTACAGCAAGGTCGAATGCGGGTCGAATTCCAAGGATTAATAATAATCGTATCACCGTGATGGCCCCAAAAGCCAACCACATTATCGTAGAAAGACGCCTCGAGCACAATCACCGACCCAGAAGATCAGAGCATGGATGTTGTGTCCACTGGTGGAACGGTAACACGGGATGGAAACCAGCAGCTCATCAATGGTAAAATGGTCAAAGACCAATGTCATCAATCGTTTGACTATTGACGACTGCTGAAATTCATGCTGACCACAACTCCTTTTCTTTGCAGCTGCGTCACGTCGACGAAGTAAGGTGGTGAACGAGGTCGAGAAGTTGAAGAAGAATCGAGAAGAGAGAAGACTGCGTCAAGCCGAAATAAAAACGGAGAAGGAGAATTTGATGAACTTGGATCCTGGGAATCCAAACTGGGAATTTCTGTCGATGATTCGTGAATACCGTCAAAACTTGGAATTCAAGCCGCTGAGAGATACAGACCTAGTGGAAGATCATCAAATCACAGTTTGCGTGAGGAAGCGTCCGATGAACAAGAAAGGTTTGCTCGCCTGATTTGATTTTGACTGAGATTATTTTAATCATTTGTATTTTGATGATTATCAGAGTTGAATCGCAAGGAAGTTGATGTGATCACTGTTCCAAACAAAAACCAAATTAGCGTCCATGAACCAAAACAGAAGGTGGACTTGACCAAGTTTCTGGAGAACCAACATTTCCGTTTCGATTATGCCTTTGATGAGAGTTGCTCCAATGATATCGTTTACAAGTACACGGCTCGCCCTCTTGTCCAAACAGTTTTTGACGGAGGAATGGCGACGTGTTTTGCCTATGGACAAACAGGATCAGGAAAAACGCACACGATGGGCGGAGATTTCAATGGGAAGATTCAGGACTGCCAGAAGGGGATCTACGCCATGACGGCCAAGGACGTCTTTCGACTACTGAAACTGCATGCATATCGTTCTCTCAATCTACACGTGTCATGCAGTTTCTTCGAAATCTATTCGGGGAAGGTGAGTTCAACAGGCTATAAACAATAAAGATGGATTATGCACTTTTAACTTTACTTTAAACGCCATTGCATTCTTGTAGGTGTTTGATTTGTTGGCTGGGAAGGCAAAGCTTCGTGTTCTTGAGGATGGGAAACAACAAGTCCAAGTGATTGGACTGACTGAGAAATCTGTCGACGGAGTAGAGGATGTGCTGAAATTAATTCAAATTGGGAACAATGCCCGGACCAGTGGACAAACCTCTGCCAACACGAATTCCTCTCGTTCTCATGCAGTATTCCAAATCGTTCTCCGCAGTGCCGCCTCCAAACTACATGGGAAATTCTCTCTTATTGATTTGGCTGGGAATGAGCGCGGTGCAGATACTTCGTCTGCAGATCGTCAAACACGTGCGTTTGGATTCAGCATAAGCTTTCCTTTGCAAAGGTCAAAGTTACATTTTTTTTCCTAAATTAGGCATGGAAGGTGCGGAGATCAACAAGTCATTGTTGGCGTTGAAGGAGTGTATCCGTGCCCTGGGTCGCAAAGGAGGTCATCTCCCATTCCGTGCCAGTAAACTGACTCAAGTGCTCCGTGATTCGTTCATTGGGGAAAAGTCTCGTACTTGCATGATTGCAATGATCAGTCCAGGTAAGGAATTCCTCAACGTAATTGCTATGGTCAATTTTAAAAAGGAAACTTTACTTAGGGCTCAGCTCATGTGAGCATTCGCTCAACACGCTCCGCTACGCCGACCGTGTCAAGGAGCTCGCTGCCCATGATCCAATGGAAATCAAAATCTCCACGATCAATGAGGATGAAGTGATGGACAGTGAGAGTGACCTTGCACAGTTAAGATCTCTCAATGTAAGAACCTTCTTACCTAAATAATCACATGAAAACTAAAACTAAATTCCTCTTTTATTCAGGAACACGAAATGTCTGGTGAGATGTTGACGTTCCACGAGACAATTTCAAAGTTGCAAGAAGCCGAGGATGAAATGGTTGAATGTCACAAGAATTTGTTCGACATGTCCGTCCAATGGAATCAAGAAGATAAAATGCTCGTCAACTTAACGAACCAAGTGGAATACGATCAAGAAGGTAAGCGAAAGACTAGGTTGAACCACAAGAAATTAATGTTGGTTTCTTTTCCAGCCTACACTGTCCGCCTAACAGAGTTGATTGATGAAAAGATGCGTATGATTTCCGACCTGCGTCAGCGAATTAGCAAGTACCGGAGCCTCGCGGCTGAGGAAGAGAATGCTTCGAAGAAGATGAACAGCGCAACCCCACGCCGAGCATGAGTTGTTGTGCACTTAAATCGACGAGTGATCTTACACCAAGTTTCCCAGTGGAAGTAAATTAGCCTTACACACGCCCTTCGTAAATGTAATCTCAGGAAATCCTTTATCTTTTCCAAACTGATATTGGCTGGATCTCTGAATTTGTTTTTAATTTCATTCCAGTGTAATCTCAGGTAATTGTACCACTCACTCTCCCATTTAGTCCCCATTCTTGCCTCCATTGTGAGAAAACTAAAACTCAAGTCTGAGAAGATAGAAGAGAATGAACTAGGGAAATGCAACACTTAATTCCTAACTAAGATAATTACCAGTGCTAATTTACAAACTAAGGATAGCTCTTTCTCTCTCTCAATCTACCAAAAAACCGATTCCTCACAATAATGCATTACCAAAGGGAATTTGTAACTTTTGCAGAATTTAAAAAATAATAATTAACGTGTGCATGTGTGATTTCAAAGGAAGTAAAAAATAAAACTTGATGCGTTTAATACTGGTTTCGTAGTTTTCGAAAGCGCTTACGAAATTAAAATATCCAACAATGGCAGACTATTTTAGGAGGTACGTGGGATTGGGTATAATTTACGTGAGTAGATCTTCCTCGTCTTCTGATTGGTCGAGAGATGAGGGTGACCGAGGTCCTTGTATGTGGTACTGTGGATGCTCGTGAATGGAGTAGAGATAGGCGTCCAGCGTCTTCTCTGTGCAAGTGGCAATGAAGCGAATAAAGGGACGGACGTCCCCTTTGTTCGCAGTGTCAAGGTGCTCGTAGTAAAGGTGTCGATCTTGCTTTGGAATTATCACTGGGGGGAATCCACCTTGCATCAAAACCCCTGCAATTTCAAATCAGAGTAAATTAAAGGTTTAATTAATTCATAGTTTATTCTCTTTACAGTTCATAAGGAGTCTTGCAGTCCTTCCATTTCCATCAACGAAAGGATCTAAAAAAGAATTAAAACAAGCATTATTATTCACTCCTCTATTTAGACTTTCTGAAAATAACTTACGGATATAGACGACTTTGTAGTGGAAAATGGCTGCGTAGTGAATCGGATGAAGGGATAAAGCCTCCTCGGAGTTGAGCCAGTCTATCATTTGTGCCATTTGACCTTGCAGGTCACGCGGAGATGGAGGCACATGGGAGCCGACGTAAACTTCTAAAGTACAAATAAAAATGACAACTATAATGGAATCAAAGTTTTGTAGTGTTTCCTCAAGTCTAACTTACGAGTTCTTCTGAATTGACCTGCCTCTGAAGGGTCAACGAATGACATAACGTGGCGATGTACGTCCAGAATATCTTCCGTCCGAATGGTCCCAATACGATTCACAAGTGTGGAATTGATGAATTTCATTGCTGCATCCAACCCAATGATTTCCTGATGTTCAATCAGCGATTTTCCGCCGACTGCCATCCGGGTTTCTATGATGAGTCGTGTCTGTGACAGCGTCATTGTATTCCCTTCAATCCCTGCTGAATGATACAAGTGCTGGAAATAAGCTTCTTTCCGTATCCGATGCAATGTACTGCTCCCCTCCCCCATTGACTCAAGTAACTCCTTTTTGCTATCAATCTTTTGCAATCGCTTCTCATCAATTTCTTCGACGACGGGAAGTGTCCTCTTCCTATTGACCAGCGCCTGAGAATGATGGGGTGAATACGTTAACGCTTGGACGTAGAGGTGATCTGCCATTAGGAAATCAGAAGTGTCTTCGAAGAACTCGCCGTAGTGAGTCAGTACATCGGGATGACGAGGACACATGGCCATGGCGTGTTGGAAAAGTTTTTGGGCCTTTTTCATTTTCCCATTCTCCTTCAGTGAAAGTGCCAGATGAATGGAGCTAATCGCTTCCAATTCTAAACCAAGTGCATTCTCTCCCTCGCATTCTCCATCTGGGTCGATCCGAAGCGCTAGGTTATCAATTTCATCAAGGACTTGTAGATGTTCGACAAGGGGCAGTGGCTGGAAGCGTCCATTCCGTCTAGCCTCTGTTCTCCAAACGGTTATAACAAGAGCACTCAATGCTCCCAACAAAAAGACACAAGAAAGGACCATCACAGTGTTGAGGGTGGTCAGGGACACCACAGTACTCCTAGACTCCCTTGTGGAACTCCTACGTCGCCTTCTAGTCTTGGATTCATCAGCAGGGTCTTCGGACTCTGACCTCCGCTCGACAACAGACTTGGCCGCCAATCTCCGCTTTAGAAGTAAAAGGCATAGGTCAGCCATGACCCCGGATGAATCGGAACCAGCCGGCTCCGATTGACGACGAATCTCTAAAAATCAAATTACTTTAGTTGTCATTATTGGCCATATTGGAATAGAATAAATTAGTTTACCGTTACCGTTACCCGTTGTTGTTAAACTTTCGTCACTTCAATTATCGTATAGTACTGGTCTTTCTCCGCACAAAGGAAGTCATCGAACTCTTACTTTTCACAAACAATTTGTAGAATTTTGTGTTTAATTTCTAATTTTAATTGGAATTAACTGTCAACCAGCTGTGTCTCAAATGACGAAATCCCGTAATCTCCACTTCAATTTATGAACTGATTTTTCTAGAGATTTTATTCCTGCGTCAGAGTAATCCACAGACCAACGGATCGCTTTGCATTTGCAGCGATTTCGCAGCGATTTCTTCAAAACAGAGTCTTCATACCCATGCCGAGAAGGTTACTGATGAGTTGGCAGGAGGATGGAACTCCTCGTTGATTACAAATTCCAATCACGGTTCCTCGCCTTCAGTTCTCAGTCCAGAGGTCATTCAAAATTCAAAAGTTAGTAAGCTAGGGTGCGATGCCAGGGTACTGCTTCCGATGCAAGAAAGTTGTCCACCTGGCTGAGGAAGTCAGGGTCCTTGGGGGACAAGTCTGTCATGTGGAGTGTTTCACTTGCGGTAAGCCTACTCTCTTATTCATGTAATGAAAGATTGTAACAATTGCAGCATTTCATTGCAGCCATTTGCAACCGTTCCTTGGACTCGACGAATCTGTACGAATACGGCAAAGAGAACGAGATCTACTGCTTGCCCTGCTACAAGAAGCATTTTGTCATTCCTGGTTATGGCTATGGACCCACGAAACCAACACTCATCTCAGTCGCAACACCAAACGAACACGTAAATCAAACACTCAGACGCACTCAATTCACTTTAATTTTCATTGTTGCAGATTCACTCGAGTGATGTTACAGCTACGGACTGCCGCTGCTGCTCCTGCCGCTCACCACAAGCTCCCATTGAGCAAGCACCGTTCCACCCTCCGCCCAGTCGCCGTGGCCAAGAGTATGCACCTCGCTTCCGGAAACCAAAACACTACATGAACCAGGTCAAGGTGGCCATCTGCGACTGCTGTCAGTGTGATAGATTACAAGAAGATCAGGAGGTGAGCCACGCAACGTCTGTCTACAAGCGACAACAAAATGGGCCCTATTCTTCAGCAAAGCAAGGGAACTGTACATGCAATACACAACACGAATACGACCCTTTCAATCCGAAAGGACGCACTGGAGGGAGCACTGCGCGGGTGCGAGGTCGTTTTCCAGTACCATCTTCCTACAACCAGCGGCGAGATGAAGCCCCGTCGACCTCTCAGTTTGCGCGGCGGAATGCTGGTGGGTGTGGTTGCAGTAACTGGCGAGACGACCCTCTTCCTTCCCGCCCTGTCACGATTCCAGGTAGCTTCTATCAAGAAGATTCAACCGAGGAACTTCCCTTCCAAGGACGTGGTGGTGTAGGTTGTGGATGTCGCCGTCCGCAGACTGCTGGAGCTTCCCCTGAGCAGTCTCGCTGCAACTGCGCATCCTCTCAACCCATTCCAAGGGCCTCCTCACTCCCCCGGAACGGAGTGGTAGAGTCCTGCAAGAAGTGTGGTAAAAGCGAAGGCTGAGGTCGAGTGAAGTTGTGGAATGCAGTCGTGGTTGTTTCCCGTTGCAGGTCGCCCTGTGTTTTTTGCTGAGCGGATGGTGGGTTACCGTGGAATTTACCACGTCCGTTGCTACGTATGTTCCAAGTGTGGCAAGTCGCTTGACTCTACGACGGTCAATGAGCATGGTGGAGAGTTGTATTGCAAAGGTGAGCTGATCTGGCTGAGTGGTAAACATCCAATTGATTTTTCCTTTTCATTGTAGGTTGCTACAAACACCGCTTTGGGACGGTAGGAGTTGGTTACGGGGTAGGCGCAGGTACATTGCAGACGCCGTAGGACTCAAATGGAGAGATATCATCCAAACCTCATGTTCTAAATTCATCCAGAATCCAATAAACCCATATTAGTCGCAAAACAAGTACAAAAAAGTCCCTGCACATTTCTACCTCATGGAACTTGGACCAGTGGATTAGCCCCTTCGTTTTCTGTATGGCGCGGTACACGCGTTACATTTTTATTGCCTCGATTGAGTCAAATCAAAGGAACAGTTGACATTGAGGTCATCCAGTTTAGACAACTGATCATAAGACACAAAACTGATCAAAAATTGAGTAATTTGTGCCATTGACCTTTGCCCAGTCTCCCCACTTTAGTGTCACAGGACATCCAAATGGCGTTGAAGCGAAAACCGGAAGAGACTGATGGAAACGAGCCAAGTAACAGTTCCAAGAGACGTCGAACTAAGCAAGAACCAGTGCAAGCTCCAGTAAACGGGTAAATTACAGAACTCTTATTCATTTAAACTGCATACAGCATATCAAGTCTATTTTGAATTCAGGTGGCACCTGCCGTGAATGGAGAGACTGAAACTCCAGCAGAAAATGGAGTCACCAGACCCAACCAAAATGGAGGCATCTTGGATGAAGGCTCAATTGCCCCCTTGGGTGTTGTTTCTGCTTCCCTCATCCTTCAGAATTCTCGACGTCCTGCAAGGTCAGCAGAACCTATTGGGAATCTAGGAGTGGAGAATTTCAAGAAATTCCGGAAAGTCCAGCCCAGCTTTGAGGATAGTCCACGAGTGACATTCCACATGGTTCCTCACACCCATGCCATCGCAGGACGTCCAATTGAAGTAGCAGCGAGCGTGATCGAGGAGCCTGCGGTGGTTGAAATGGATCTCATCCTTCACACTTCTGGACGTCCTGCAAGGTCAGCAGAACCTATTGGAAATCCAGGAGTGGAAAACTTCAAGAAGTTCCGGAAAGTCCAATCCAACTTTGAGGATAGCCCACGAGTGACATTCCACATGGTTCCTCACACCCATGCCATCGCAGGACGTCCAATTGAAGTAGCAGCGAGCGTGGTCGAGGAGCCTGCGGTGGTTGAAATGGAAGTGGCAGAAGCAGGGCCATCAACTGTCATGGGCCCACCCCCTGTACCCACTGCCAGTCGACAAACTCGTCGCCGTTCCCCAAGAAAGGTTGCCGCCCACGATGAGTTTTCATTCTAATCTCTTGATTTCTTATTCCTTATTAAAGAGGCTAATTAAAACTTTCTTTCTCTTCCAAAATGCAAAAGTTAGTTGACCACAAAAGTGGGGAATTAGAGTTCCATTTAAGCTAAATTAAATTGGGTACCGTTGGAAATAAAAATAAAAATTTGTAAAAATAAGCTCTGTAAAGAGGCAGTTTCATGAACAACGGTGGGGTGAAAATGTTGCTGTTTTCGCCATCTAGCGGTCAGAGGTCAATTTCATTTTCCCACTTTTTCTCCATCCATTTCAAATCCTGGTTGAGGATTGTGACATCTGTCGCCAAAATACGAAAATGGACGCCTGAGAAACGTCAAAATGGAAACAAAGAGATGTCGCCTTTTCAAATATTCCCACGAAAAGTGAGCCAAAGGACATGGAAAGTGAGGTCAGTTGAGACAAAGTCAAATGTTGAAATTTTAAAGGTAAATCATCTTAATTAATCTTAATTAATTCTAATCAAGGTCAATTGAACAAACATTTATGCGCCCCCTTCCAATTGTGTCACATTTGACTTGACAAAATGTCTCCTAACTGAACCTAGGAGGTCATTAGCCTTGTGACACCAATTCCCAAGTATATTCTGACGGATTTTGCAAAACTATGAAGATTTTGGTTGCTCTCTTTGTGTGTGTGTTTGCCCTCCCTCCAGCAGCGTATTCAAGTAATTTCAGAGTAAGATTAATTTTTTCAATGTGATTAATTCAGTTTGTCTTTTTAGTTAAATGCCACCGATGCAATTATGGCTTGTATCCTGCCTGCAAAGACCCCCACGGGGAGCATCCCCTTTCGGCTGAATTCGAATGCGATAGTGGATTCTGCTACAAGGCAATCTTAAAGCAAAATGAAAGCGCAGAAATCATTTCACTGGGATGTGCGACTGAAGACGATGTTGACAGCCTACAAGGCAAGCCCTGTGGTCCACATCCAAAGCACCCAGGGAGGCTCTGCATCTGTTGGAACAAAGATGGCTGTAACGATGAGGAACCATTCGGATTGGGCCTTTCTCGAGCATCCAATGAACTCCCTGGAGTTGTCTTGATGACATGGTCAAGGGCTCTACTGCTCATCTCAACACTACTACAGATTCATTGTACAAGTCAAGGTTGTATTTAAAGTTGGCATTTCTTTGCGTTTGTGAGCCTGTCCTGCAGGTAACTGTTTGAACAAATAAATTAGGACTCGTAACACGTAGATAAGCACCGCTATGGAGTCAGTGAAGTCCACTGGAGAGCACAAGTTTTGCCAACTGGTTCCTTGAACCAAGCCAAGGCTCAGAGCAAGTCGAAATATCCAGGTCACAATCTCCTTCCCTGAACTGGCCATTAAGACTTCGAAGTTGAATATTTGGATCCACGGCACGGAAAATATGGACCGAAGACCCATGGACAAACAAATCGAGCAGCGTCGAACGGTCATCAACCTTGCGGATATAAGGCGACAGCCCCTCTCCAAGAAATCTCCTAGCTGAAATGAAACCGTCAATAATTATTCCAACTATTAGTCAAAATTACAGTTTTACCATTGAGGTAGTCCCCGTAGTAGAAACTCAGTATCCTGTACTCTTCCGAATTGAAGTATCCATTGTCCTTGTGGAGCTCAACCTCTCCATGCGCCTCCATGCGATGGGTAAACAAATCGAGCAGCGTCGAACGGTCATCAACCTTGCGTATATAAGGCGACAGTCCCTCTCCAAGAAATCTCCTAGCTGAAATGAAACCGTCAATTATTCCAACTATTAGTCAAAGTTACAGTTTTACCATTGAGGTAGTCCCCGTAGTAGAAGCTCAGTATCCTGTACTCTTCCGAATTGAAGTATCCATTGTCCTTGTGGAGCTCAACCTCTCCATGCGTCTCCATGCGATGGGACTGTTGGAATTGGGACACCATCGGATGAAATTCGACGAATGGGATTGGTGAGAATATTTGACTTCCAGATATGGTTTGTAATCGAACTCGGTTTAGAAAATCCTCTTTTAAGTTGACATTAGGCTCTAAGAAGAGTACCAGCATCTTCTGACTGAGGAGTCCACGGTTTCCAAAATGGTCAAGAATCCCGAGCCTGATGTGAGTGGTAGTCCGGAGACTGACCATTGCGTATCCCACTTTGAGCGTTCCAGTGGTCGAGTTGACTCTTCTTGTCCCACTGTTGTAATCGCTGATCATTCCCCGCACTTCCTCTGCTTCACCGGATGAGAGCAAAGGAGAGTCTTTTGATGACAGGGTTCCGTTTACATTTTGTATCACTGCCATGATGACATTTGTCGAGTTCTGACGGTACTCAGTGTTCGTATTGAACCAGTAGTCCAGGAATCGTTCAGTGTACTGAATATTCATGGCCGTGATTGGAATCAAAATGAGGATACGTTTGGCTTCAGTTGTGTAAGGGACAGGTACAATTTCAATCGTTCCGAGGATAGATCGGAGCCCTTCGACCCTGAAAAACATCGAAAAAACACAATAATTATAAATCACAATATCGAATAGGTAAACGAATGTGAAAGATTGAATAAAGATTATCGATGAAACACCGCCATGGAAACCTTACCGTTTGTTTGTTTTTACAAAACACCGTTTAAAAAAACTGGAATCTTCCTGCATAAGTGAAGGAGAAGAAAAGTTTTGGTAACTCCCAGCGATTAGACATTTTGTCATTCTGACCTTCGACCTACTGAGCTGAAGTTCCCTACTGTAAGATGGAGACAGATCAGAAAGTGGAACCTGTCGTTGGGAATCAACCCCAGCCAAGCAAGAAGCCACGGACAGACGTGCCTGTGGAC
>VNWY01001363.1:0-16285 GCA_009869845.1 Pseudachorutes palmiensis | reverse complement strand
TGCCATCTTTCTTCTCCCCACCTTCCTTCTTCATGCCATCTTTCTTCTCCCCATCTTCCTTCTTCACGCGATCTTTCTTCTCCCCACCTTCCGTCTTCACGACAACGAGTTCCTCCTTCTGGACAACTGATGTGACAAAAAGGTTCTGGACAGCTCCAAGATTCCCACGGTTAACAACCGGGATGGCTGGACGCGTTGATGGCGACCTTGGAGACCATGGAAGTTGCATTGTTGGCGACCTTGGAGACCATGGAAGTTGCATTGTTGGCGACATTGGTCGTGGAGGTCGTGGACAAGGTGTGTTGGTTGGGCTAACAACCCCTTGCATCGGTGGAGACATGAGACTGCCAAAGCTGTTGTAGAAGTTAGCTTGCATATTAGGCTGCTTGGGACCATACCCTTGCTGAAACTGTCCCTGCTGATGCATCTGGCTTGACTGTTGCGAAAACATTTGTCCCATACCATAAGCCGCTTGTTGGTTGTTGAGACCAAACGAATTCATCCCTTGCTGTTTACCAGGAGTGAAAGGGTATCCAATGCCATATGATGGCCATCCTCCTCCGGCCGTAAACCCGGGAGCCCTTGGTTGCTGCATTTGTGGGGCAACAGAGAGCCGAGTCGAAGGGTCTGAGGGTCCAATAGCCTTGGGCAGAGCTTGACGGAATGGACGGCCTGGAGCGGGCACCAGTTTTTCCTTCCCCACAGCCATAGGCAGAACTTGACGGAATGGAGTCGGTTGAGCGGGCACCGTTTTTTCATTCCTCATAGCCATAGGCACAACTTGATGGAATGGAGTTACGGAATGGAGTGGGTTGAGCGGGCACCGTTTTTCCATTCCTCATAGCCATAGGCAGAACTTGATGGAATGGAGTGGGTTGAGCGGGCACCACCGTTTTTTCATTCCCCATAGCCACAGGCAGAACTTGGCGGAATGGAGTGGGTTGAACGGACACCGTTTTTTCATTCCCCATAGCCATAGCCTCAGTTTCGTCATCCGACTCAACTTCCAGCTTCACCAGCGTAGGTTCCAACAATGAGGCAACGGCTCCTGCCGATGTAGAAGCAAGAGGTTTGGTCTCAATATCCTCTTCTTCACGGAATGGAGTGGGTTGAGCGGGCACCGTTTTTCCATTCCTCATAGCCATAGGCAGAACTTGATGGAATGGAGTGGGTTGAGCGGGCACCACCGTTTTTTCATTCCCCATAGCCACAGGCAGAACTTGGCGGAATGGAGTGGGTTGAACGGACACCGTTTTTTCATTCCCCTATAGCCATAGCCTCAGTTTCGTCATCCGACTCAACTTCCAGCTTCACCAGCGTAGCTTCCAACAATGAGGCAACGGCTCCTGCCGATGTAGAAGCAAGAGGTTTGGTCTCAATATCCTCTTCTTCAGAGTCAGTCTCGGCTTCGGACATCACTTCCATCTTCACAGACACCTCGGGTTCAGCTTTTATCAAGGCAATAGCTAATGCCGACGTGGAAGCAACAGGTTCCAGTGCATTGCCCAAAAGGGCCACGATCTGGTCGTCATCCGGTGTAAACTTATCTTCTGCAGGTAGTTCAGTGTCCAAACCAAATCGAGAGTTCAACAATGCTTGTTGACCCATCATCGTCTTGTACGAGGCTATAACATCTGCTTTGTCCTTTGCCTGAAGATCGTTCACGGCTTTGAACTTGTTCAATTCAATAACCTAATTCAAAAATAAAAAAAATGACTCAAATCACCACAACAGGCTCATCAAAGCACCTCTTCTGATAAAACCATTTGATAAGAAAACTTACCTTCCTGAGATGTGCGATGGTAACTTGACCGTTCTGGTACATTGTAAACATCTTCTTGACAATGTTATTCGAAATCATAGTCAGAGTTGTGTTGAGTTTGTAGTTCCTCAACCTATATTCGTCCACTCGGTCCTTGATCCTGGCATAGGCCCTTTCGTATATGCTGCAAACATAAAAACATCAAATCAAATGCCGTGGACCAGCTGCCGTGGACACCTTGGCACCTTGGGTACCACCGACTGTCAATAGGGACGGTCAAGCGCATATGTAAATGGTAAACCAGTGACTTTATTTACCTCGCCACAGTCTCAACGGCTTCATCTGCAGTACATCCTTTCACATCCGCATTTGCTCTTTGACCCTTTGCTGGTCTTCGTGTTGGAGGCTTCCTCTTGCTCCGTGTTCTTCCCATTTTCAGTTCTTCCTAGAAATACAGTAACCAACAGTTAACATAAACATTAGTACATTTACCTTATACTGTCTGTGACCTTTGGCGTGACCTTTTCACCACTGTCACCATTACCACACTTAGTACCTCAGTGTCAGGGGCAGGTATTAGTCAAGACTTCAGTCAGACAGGGCGACAGGGGTACTTGTGCAGTGCTTGAACCGGGTAGTACAGGGTACAGGTCAAAGGTTGAACTGTGTCCGGAGTGCAGTAGAGACTAGAGAGCTTCCTTTATCGACAACGGAGGAATGCAGAATGGAAAATTCCAACGGACAGAAAAACCTTTGTCTTGTGGAGAGGGGAAAAAACGGACGCCGGGGGAAAAAAATTTCTTCTAGATGTCAGGGACGAGGCGATAGGCTTCTGACAACCTTAAAAATTAAAATTCAAAAGGCTCTTTACCTATGCAATTTAGCACTTCAGTTAATTTAATTAATTTAATTAACTTAAGCACTTAAGGCTACTTGTCTTGACATTTAAGAGCAGTGGTGACATAGCTAAGGTCGTAGGATAATGACTTCCCGTTGTGCCTTCGGACAATGACCTGAACGATGTAGACTTGACCTGCTGCTAACCCAAGGACTCGCTGGGTTAAAAACTTCCTAAATTATGAAAACAAGCAATTCAATCATTACAGGCTAAAGGTCATTGGTATTTACCCATTGCCTTCACCCTGCGGGGCAATTTTCTGAACACAAAATGAGTGTGACACGTAAGGGTCACTTTTCAAGCTCCGCTCGACATCACATTGATTTGGCTTCTTGAAGTGAAGCTCACGTTTACGGCCTTCGGCCTTGAAGAAGAGACAGTATTCATTGTCCCTTGGGTCAGGGGATGGTAACCATTGAAGGGTAACGGAGTCACATGACCTCTCCCGTACGACCTCAGCGACTTTTGTGACGGCTGCGTGAAGAAGAAAAATAATTTATGATTTTGCTTTATTTTGTCTTCTGTTTAGGAGTTTGTGATTGGCTGATTTGTTACCTGGAAGCTTGGGAAGTGGGAACTTCTTTTGCTTCTTGCTGACGTAAACTTCGGCCATTCGGGCGAGTTCATGACCCGCAGAAGTGTCGGAGCTTGGAGCTATTTTGACATAGTATTTCCCACGTAGTGGAAATGCCATTTTGATTATGTCAAGGCTTTCGATGTCAGAACCGGTATAGAGCGTTTGATTGGCTGTATGGATCTGGTAGGAAATGGCTCCTCCCCCGCATGGCATTATGTACAGTGACAGCTCCATGCAGGGCTTGTTAATGTTGAATTTCAGGGTCACAGGGGTGTCAAGGGGAAGCGACACTTTGTAAGGCTTCCCGTCCCTCAATTGATTAGGACTTCGCTGTAACGAATCCGTGTTAGTTTAGAGGCCCAACTTGGGACGCTTCATTGGTTATTATAGCTTTCCTTACTTTTGGAGTTTGGTACTTTAGCATGGTACGGACATACGGGTAGCTCAGTCCAGTGACCATGTCTTTGGCAAAAACGTTAAAGTAATACAACCGACCTTCGTGAAGATCGGTCAAGATGTAACTTGTTCTCTTCTTCAAGCATCCAAGAGAGATGTCTTGTGATACTGATGAAGTAGGTTGTTTGGTAACTTCGTTCTCAGCGTCGGTGGCAGACGAGTCAGTCCCTTCTTGTGGACCTGGTTCAGGGTAGAACGGGTAGATTGGGAGATGCCTCAGGTCAGGAGGTAGGAACCCGAACTTGTCCCCTTGTGCTCCACAAAGGGAATTGTAATCCCTCCTTGTGTTCACAACGATACAGTAATGCATTCGATGAGGGTTTCACCGGACTCCGGTCCCATTTCACTTGGATCCGGTTTCCCCGGAGTCTCTTTACTCCCACCCATGGCTTCGGATGAGCTTGATTCATGTTCAGGAAATTATGGATGTGCAGACCTTCCTCTTTGCTGCTGGTGAGGTTCAAATTGGCTTCGGCCGGTGGTGGAGTGTGAAGAATGAAAGGGTCAGGTGTCATTGAATACAGCAACTGGACATAAGTGTTGGAGTAAATGGGTCTTGATTTGGAGCATGTAGATACCATACTCGGCCTTTGACTTGGACCACGTCACCGTTCGTTGGGTTCGAAATAGTTCTAAGGTTTTGGCAGATTTCAACGCCACGTAAAACTTTGTGGTGTTTCCTACGGGTAAAAATATTCGTAAAAATAGGTCAAATGAATGTAATGCCGATGACCTTGTCTACCGGAAGTTGGAAGAAAGCTGACACTTCCGGACAAAATAGAACTGCAAGGTGTGACCACTATTGACATTGATTCATTCCCTGAGTTCAGAAACAGGAACCTGGAAAGCATTATTAACATAAAACTTCCAACCCTTAACTTTCTTATGTTTTACTTTCACCTTCCATTCATCCCCCGGTTTAGAAATGACGAGATATGCCGTCCTTCCGGAAGAATGTGGATCCTGCAAAATTGTAAATCAGATATTACACTGAAAAACGAATAAAATGTTCCTTTTAAACCTAGTTTTGCCTGCATCGACTTCATCTTCGAGTTCATATTCGTCAAGAATGGCAAGAGAGTCCCAGTCCAAGTCCGTCAGTGCCGACGACGTTGCTTCCCTTGCACCTCGCTTGTCACCAGCCTTCCCAGCTTGATTAAGAGCACTCCCGTTCTTCCGTTTCCTTTTGTTCCGACTTCTTTCCAAATCTGTCTGTTTTCTAGATTTCCCAAATCTTCCCCATAGTCGTTTTATTTCTTTTGTCTTTGCTCTGGCCCAATGCTCTTCCGTCGTCGGCGTCATCACGGTTGCTACGCTGAGTCTCATCATTGGTTCCATCGATATGAAATCAGTTCTTTGGAGTCCATCAACTGAGAAAAATGATAAGAATCCGATGGATGGGAGGAGAAGGAAGAATACTGCTGCAGCAGTGGCTGGTGTTGAGAACAATGGCGTTGGGTCGACGGTTCTCGTCTGAACCCACCTGGTCCACGGCGATGCTGTTTGTAAAACAATACCCAACCAGGACACCATCATCCCGTCACATCCAATGGACTTAATCAAATCAGACCGCAATGAAAACAATAGGGCGACGATACATTCCCTCAGAGGGAGAAAGACAATGGAAATTATGGAACTTCCGTCTCACTGGAATTGAATAAAATCACCCTCTCTAAGATTGTTATTTTCCACTTTCACTTTTGTCTGGTCCCTTTGAAGGGCTCTGGAAAACTGAATCTCCTTCAAGTGAGTTCACTTTCCATTGTTTGCTTTACCAATTATGACCAAGCTGTCAATTGCAAAGACTAGGTGATGGGGGCAGCGGCTTCCCTTTTGCTTTTGATGCTAATTTCATTAAAAACTACCAACTTTCACCGGAGGGTTGAAAAAATGGAGATCTTGACCCCCTGCCTGATGAAGTTATGAAGCTCTTGTTTAAATTGGAAGTGACCTCGTCCGTTGTGCCAACAATGAAGATGGAGAATGAGGATTCGTCCTTATGATGATGCTGTGTACGAGGCCTGTTTTTTGGCAATATTCAGAATCATGATTATGCCCTACCCAGTAGACCTTCCCCCTTGAAGCTTCAAGTAAATTCTGTAACTATAATTTATTTTTATTTACTCTCCACTGGTCATCTCTACACCTTCGTAAATTACAAAATGCAACGAGGCATCTCTAGTGAATTATTATTGAGATGAGAGGATGACCGACAGCACAGAATTTGGTACACGACCAGCATCACTAAAGACTTGAACAAACCAGAGACATAACAAGTCCAAATCCCTTCCCCATGTCAAGTCATCTAAATCGCTTATTCAGCTCTCTTGCAAAAAGCAATAAAAATCTCAACAATAATATTTGGACGATGACTTCATCTTAGTTATGGACTTTAAAGGCCATTACGTTTAGATTCCTTAAGAGTTAGTCTTCAAACCAAATCTGGAACAATGGTGGTGGTTGTAACCTTTTGACACTAATAGAAATCTACTGCCACTGACCCCTTTACAAAGGTCTCCAAGAACCCTTCACTTCTTCAAGGGTCTGGAAGGGACTGGAACTTGAAACTGCTTATTTTTAAGCGTTTTGTTGTCTCTTCCTTAGAAGAAAACGGCAGGGCACTTTTCATGGAAAGCGTCGGCACTTCAAGTTCAAAGGGGTTCCTGATCAGTCCATCTACTTTCCAGTAGCTTCGTTCCAGCCAATAAGAGTCATGGAATGGTCTTCCCCAACGAGGTAAGTTTCAAGTGTTTCGGAGTTCACTGAATTTTTTAAAAACAGTTTGCGGCCATATTGTTTTTTACCTACCGAGGTAGCTCGTTTTGAGGATTTTGGACTTTTTGCGGACGGTAGACTTGCTAACATGTCGCCGTATCAGCTACCAATGGCTCAACCGACATTTGTCGACGTGTCTCCATCTTGATCGTCTGATCCACGAAGCTGGCTTCTTCACTGTTTCTAAAATCTAAAAATCTAAAAAAAATTGGCATTAAAAGGACGCTGCTACCCGTTTAACTTCTGAGGATTCGGCCATTCCTGACAATTGACTTGGATTCTGGCGCTCTTTTAAGAAGGCGACATTTCACCATATTCCCAAAAGCTATTATAGGGAGAAAAGCATCCAATTTTCATTTTTGATAAGTGAGGCCACTGGGATTTAGAAATCCAATGACCATAGTTTTCTAATTCCATAAAATATGTCCCTCGTTTTGATTGTAATTTTTATTGTTATGTTTGTGAATAAAAAGCTTCCGAAAGGATTTTGTTAATTGGAAATGGCTTAAAATGGTTGGCAATTAGCGAGTGTCATTTTCCTTTGGATGATCATAAATTAACCAAGGGGAAACTGCTGCTGGTGAACGAACTTTTGTTCAAACAATCAATCCATTTCTGCATGAAATAAAAAGGAAACGACCGGCGATCTAAACGTAACAGAATAGACTCAAAATTAGCAACAAAGGTCCACCAAGGTCGAAGTTACGATGGGCAATATCCTGCAGACCATAGTAAGTCAACTGTCCTATTACCTGCAGCTTAGAATGCTTGAACTTTCCTTTCACAGGTCACCGAGTACACCCGGATCCTGAAGCTCGCGGCATTCCCAGTCTTGGGTTTTGCTGTGATCATTCCACTCGCATCGCCGTTGCTAAAAGACGACGCTGAAGCTCTGCTGACAGTGTTTGGAATGCTGACCATCTTGTCATGCTTCTTATTGGAAGAAGACGGTCCCAATGGATTCTTCAATCAGCCAAATTTCCAAAGCCTCCGGGAGAAAGGCCTGGTTTTCTTTGCCATCAAAGTACTGGAATTCTTTGCTGACTGGGTTGTTATCAAATTGGACATCAAATTGGCCCAACTGGCAAAAGACAATGTGCTGGACTTCCATTTCGGTGCTTGGCTACACCAACTCGCAAGCCTCTTTTGCTTGTCCGTCGTGTCAATCGCTTTCCTCCGTGCTGGTAATTGACTTTTCTGAAATGAACACAAGTATTTGATTAATTCTTTGATTTTACTGTGCAGTGATCATTTTCCCATTGTCCATCATTGCCTTGAGGAGCAGAGGTCGCTGGGTTGCGTTGACCATGGTCGAAATTTGGAGTAAAAAGTAATTTGCGAGTTTGATTAACCTTGTTCCTGTCCAATAAAATTCAAAGTGAATTGAAAGCAAAAAAGAATTCTACAGGTAGGGCGGTTGGGAAAAATACTGATGAATATGGTGCTTACCGAATTCCCATAACGCTCGTTGTAGTTCTGTAATAAATAAAATGTCGGCATTTCCTTCCCTTTTTAGAAAAGTGACTCCGCTGCTGCCGAGACCAAGGCTTCAAAGTTTCTTGGCCGGAAGTGTAATGTCCGCCTTTATAGACATTGCAGTTAGTCCAACCGCCGTTTAGAATCCGATTGCATTTGTTTAACTCTTGATTTCCATTCAGATGACAGAGTACTGGAGGATCCTGGAATTCTCGGTGTTGCCCACTATCGCCTACACCTTGATCACCCCGATCCTTCTCTGCCCAAACGCCAAACGGTTTTGACACTTCCATCACCCTTCTGCGAATGTTGTCAATTTTGTCCTGCTTCGTCTTGGAGAAGGACAATTTCCCCGGTGGCTATTTTGTCCAGCCAAAACAAAACATGGAGAAGTGCATGCGATTCTTTGCCATCAAATCCCTTGAGCTTGTGGTGGAACGAGTTGCTGTCCATCTCGACTCCGCCCTGTCCAAGGCCAATATCCAAGGGAACTCGGCTTATCCCGACTATTTACATCTCACAGCTCCTGTATGTCCTATGCTTGTCAGTCATTTGCGTCAGTTTCTTCCGTTCAGGTACGAGAAGGGAAAGCTTTAGATGAAAGGTCACCAGGTTCAGTTGTGTGATTGTATTTTCCAGTGATCGTCTTCCCCCTGTCGATGGTGATGGTCCGAAGTGGAGGGCTGTGGGTAGCTTGGTCAACCGTTAGCTTATGGCATTAACCTTTGATCTAAAGCGTCCAAAATAACATCAAAATTCCAATGCGCGAAATCCTGAAGGCTGAATTGCTGAACTAATAATGCTTCCACTTTCCATTCGATCAGAGGCTGTAATTTTTCCTGTTCGGAGTTGAGCCAGTGCATGTTTGATTATTAATTGGTTCGTATCTGTTTTAAAGTTAATGTCCCTAACTGCCCTCCCATGTCCCATAAAGTCCATCTCGATTTCCAATCTGGAGAATACCCGGGTGTTCTACTTGGTTCCTGGAAGTGTAGTCTATAAATCCCAGTTCCCCTATTAAAACAAACTCTGCTTTTTGTTATTATTAATAAGCCACCGCATCCCCCTTTGTTGAATCCTCCCGACTAAGTTCCAAACCCGAAATTATTATCATTTGTCTTTGTCTTTTTACCCGCACATACCCGAACCCTCTTTTAATTGCCCTCCGCGTCTCCTCTCCAGAATGAAAAACATGCCAAGCGATGGACGTGGCTGGGATTCTAAATATCTCCATCATCCACTCACCCAGCGAATCATCAAAACCCACAAAACACAAATCCAGCAGTCCCGGAGTCTTTTTCTTGTGTTTCTCGCATCATCTCGCTTATTGTCTTCCATCTCCGGATATGACAATGAATCCCTCATTATTCCAAAACATTCCAAACTTAAAAGGAATTTAGGACCATTTAATTAAACCATTCTTGTGGTTTAAATGGACTAAATCTAAACTCTAAACACCGAAATATTCCCGTGAAACCCATGAAAAGGGGATGAAAAGGCAAAAGACGGGTAAATTGATGCCCGCGTCCACTTTCTCCTGATTGTATTTTTACGACAGTCCTTAGTTAGTCTGTGAGTGATGTCCTTCATCTGTCGACTGTCTCATTGTCACAATCTACCTGGAAATACTCTTGTGAAACATGAGATGGGAAATGTTGCTGCAAAAGAGAAAGTAAAGTGAAAGTCTAAGGGTTAAAAAGCCCTTTTTTGCTTTGGAAAGGATGCTGGGGAAAGTTCTTTGTTTTAATCTCACACACTCCTTCCCCGGTTCCTTCATAATGAGGAATCTTCTGAATATGCAAATTTCCTTTTCCCCGTCGAGAGTGTGTGTGTGGATGTCGCTGGATTTACAAAAGAGTCTTTAGAAATGCTGATGATGGTAAGAAGACAAAAGGGCTCGTGTCAGTTAGAACCCTGTGTCCTACACTTTCACCTTCATCACATCCACCACCCACATGCTACGCGAACATCACATTACTCTGTCCTCTGCTTGATTTTAAAACAGCAGAGCATGTGGGGGAAAGTATTGATTCAACTCCAGAGAAATTAAGAAAATGAAGAGGGGTAAAACTTTCTCAAGAGAAATTAATAACCACGTTAATATGGCTTGTGATAATCTAAAATCTAAAACAAAAGGGCCTGGAAGCTACACTTTTACAATGCGCGTACAAAGTCAGAAGGTGCAGGGGTGCTTTCACTAATGGAGAAAGTACTAGAAAGAAAGAAAAATTGAAAACTTTCTCCGTAAGTGAAAGCGCTTTTACAAAAATTGAAGGGGTCAAGCATTTAATGCTTAAGGGGGACTGCATTATTTGTATTTTTTTAATAATTTCTAAGAATCTTTTTGTTTAGGTCAGAAGGTTAAAAAGTGTGGGTCAATTGGCCTTTATATCCGTAAGTATCCTTTTATTATCCTTTTTATTCTAAAGTTTGTTTGTTTTTCGTGTTAATTTCCAATTTGGTATTAAAACTTGTATTGGATACTTCCTGGTTAACCTCCTTGGCCTTCCCGTGTGACCCTTAGAGTCCTTATAGCTTTCCTCCTTTCCTCTGGTGGTTTTCATTTCCAACGCAAGTTTGAAACTTTTGTTTCTTCCCATTTGTTATTTGTCTCGAGAATCTTTGGTGTTTGCTTTTCTTTGTAGTCTTTGAGTCCTTTGGTTGTCCGGAGTCCTTTTGCCCACAAGAAGGAGCAGAGTGCTTCGGAGGATGAGCTGAGGGCCTAATTTCGTTCAGCGGACTCTAAAGTGTTCAAACACAGATGAAATTTTAAGTCAAAGTTGACTCTCTTTCTCCTTGTGCCCAACGACGTGTGCTCTCTCCGTCCTGGCAGGATTTGCTCGCTCTCCCCCTCCATTACAAATACATAATAGTACCGAGGAGGAGAGGGGCAGAGGACGGAAACGTTGTGACAACTTCTGGTGGATTTCATTTTGGAAAGGAATGGAAAGTTCTGGCCTTTGCTCTGCCTTGTCTCCTCTCTGCTCACATTCCATGACCAAATTAAATGCTCTTAGGCAAAACGTAAATCTCCCCATAATTGGAATTTAGATTACAACGGAAAGAAGGGAAAAGGAGTTGGCGGCTATAAACACACGGCAAACAAACCTTAAAATCAGTCACAGGGAAAGTTAAAGAAAGAGGGTGCGGGTAAAAGTCTGCAGGGTGAAAATGAAACAAAGTTTTTCAAAAGGGAGGTTTTGGGTCACTTTCTTTACAGATTGTATGAGGTCAAGGCTCTTGTTTTTCCGTATCAATGGTTGAATTGGATGGAGATGAAGTCTCTGTGTCTCTGGTTGGTTCTGTTGACTAGGTTTGGTGCTCTTTGTTTTGGAATTAATGTTCTTCCTCGGTGTCTTGTGCACATGGATTAGTATGCATGTGCGACTTTCTCCTGGAGCCAAGGCCCCTAGACCCATTTCATGCTTTCTTCTTCTTATATTTAATCGTATTGCTCCCTTTAGCCCACACACATCTTACGCTCCTTCCTTTCTCATCAAGTCTACCCACTTTCACTCTCCGCCACTTTACATACATTAGACGCCATCCCTACCTTCAACTTTCTCTACAAACTTCCATCACTAAGGAACTAAGGATAGAACGGAGCAGTGGATAAAGTCTGCTCACTTCAGCAAGAAACATTATCTTCCTTCAAATGTGTGTATGCATAAATTAACTAACGAATTCTCCGTCGTCCATTTTCCATTCTTATAAAGAACCAAAAAGGAACCTCAGAAATTCTAATCCAAAATGGAGCTTATACCCAGCATTTCCCACAACTTTTGAAAATTGAAAAATTACACCCTAGTCAAAGTATGGGGTCAAGATACCCTTTCTTTTTTTGAAAATCAAGAAAATAAAGCAACCCAGTCTAGGGTGAGGGTACAAAAAAGGCAGCAAATCAAGTAGGGCTAAAAATGCAACCAAATCAAGTAAGGTTAAAAATGCCAGCAAATCAGGTAAGCTTAAAAATGCCAGCAAATCAGGTAAGCTTAAAAATGCCAGCAAATCAGATCAGGTTCAAAATGTGAAAGTGAAGAAAGTACCCCAGTGAAAGTCAGGGTTTTGGCTATAAGTTTTTATTTTGTTTCATTTTAGATTTTTTAAAAACCACTGTTGAAAAAGCAACTGTATTTGGTAGTAAATGTTTTATTTTGAGGATTGAATTCGTCCATGCTTTTGCTAATGTTCCTTTGGTCTAACCCTCAGCTTTGATTCTCTTTCACCCTTCCGAGCGTTTGGTTTCGTTTCATCTTTTTATTTGCTTTCTCCCATGGGTTAAATGAATTCCCAATCAAAGTCTCCTTTTCCTCAGGTAGGATTAAGAATTGAATAATTCAATAAAATCCAACAAGTTTTTATTAATGATATTCTAAGTCTAATCGAGCCTTGAGAGCCTTGAGTTACTGTTTAATATTCACAGTTGTATTTTACGATTATTTCAAAATTACAGAGTTGGAACTGTTGAGAAATGAAGAAAAGAAAACACATCACATAACCATAATTTCCCTTCATTGTTTAGACTCTTAATTATCTTAAGCTACTCCTAATTATAAAATATCCTAAATTATACTTTCTCTCTCGTGTATTGATTACAGGTTACAAAGAAAGAAAGGACGGGAACTCAATCGTATACCATTTGTGTGATTATTTTTCCACTCCAGAGGTAGTCGGTTCCACAGGAATTTCATATTTCAATTAAGATTTCAAACCCTAATTACCTTTTCTATTTTAATTATAACCTTAACACTCATCATCACAACGGAATCTATAATCTGTCAGAAATCGACTTTCTTTGGATTTAGAATTTCATCGTATACTTGATTGCATTTTTGTTAAGGTCAGAGTGAAGACTTTTTCCACCATTTCGTATACCCTTGGCATCATCAGTCATTAGCTCAAAGCCTAATTAAAAACATTCTCACTTATCGCTTATATTGTGGTTACCCCTCCGATGTGCATTTGCAAGGAGATGGTGGGGATGGGGGTGAGGAAGGATGTGGGAAAGAGCAGCGTTGGCTGCAGCCACAGTGGGGAACGGGAAAGGTGGCGGGTAATCTCCGAATAGTGACCCCATAGAGAAGGGATTGAAGCCTGGTGGCATTATGTCACTCAAGT
Organism: Pseudachorutes palmiensis; assembly: GCA_009869845.1. Classification (NCBI taxonomy): domain Eukaryota; kingdom Metazoa; phylum Arthropoda; class Collembola; order Poduromorpha; family Neanuridae; genus Pseudachorutes; species Pseudachorutes palmiensis. The sequence continues at coordinate 3,223 of VNWY01001363.1, read as the reverse complement.
GGTGTCCAGAGTCGGGACTGGTGGGATGACGCGGGACTCTGATTGGCTCAGGAGACTGGCGACCAACCAAGTTCTGATTCAAGAGGGTAGTCAGATTTAGAGTAGGATGGGACAGCGGTGGTGAGCCATTGGCTCCGCCCTTCTTAATACTGTTATTGTTATTATTATTGTTGTTATTGTGAGGTGGGGTTGCATTGTTGGATGAAGGTGGACTCGATGGAGACGCTGATCCACGGCCGGTTGAGGAAGATTGACCTTTCCCTTTGCTCGCTGCTGCTTTCGCTGCCGCTGCGTTGTTCTCCATGGCCATGTCAAGGCCTTTCTTTAGCAAATCAAGCTTCAGGGATTTCCCATACTTACCACGTACGTACATCAGCAAACTGTTGTAAGGGATACCGAAAATTCTCGACGCCTGTGACAAAGTTAACAACCGTTCAATCGTTAGTGATTAATTGATCCACCAATTCCAGTCAGTTGTTTTAGTAGGCTGACCTGCGAAGTTGTCATTTTCTTATTCCAAACGTTATGAAGGGCTTCAGTGAGATCTGCATTGCTCCAAGCTCTAGGTGGACCCCCTCTAGGTGCACTGTGCTGAGCTCGATGACGCCCAAAAATCGGAGCTGGACCAAGATGGTAGTCCAGGCCATGGCGCTGTTTGCTGTCCCCCTGTTGACCCATTGTCACCGTTCCCCTTCTTCCCCGCTGAAGGTGGAACTTGGAATCCACCTGGGGAGAAAACAGTTGGTGGGGTTGAACAAGTATCTGCATTATTGCTCTCCGAATCGGACTGGGTTTGTTGACCATTAGAAGAAGGGTTGAAATTAAGTAAAAACGGAGGGGGTGAGGAGCCCTTGAACAACATCCCTGGAGGATGATGCCCATTGAAACTGCAATGTCGCCCTGAGCTCCGACTCCGACGACTTTTACTCAAATGGAGAATGCCGTTTGGATCCTCTTGTGGCGGTGTTCCAGGGGGTGATTGATATTCACGGTGGTGGTGGTCGCCTTCGATTTCATCCAACTCACCCTCACGGTGTTTCAATGGCTATGGAAATTTAAATTAACCAATGGGCTTACGGATTAGGTCGGACGTCGCTTACGGAATCATTTCGTTTTAGCGGCGGTGGCGGCGGTGTGAGAGATCCCACTGTGAATCCAGCAAGTGGCAAATTCTTTACCAATTGATTACTCATCCCCTGACCCACCCCTTCGAAGAATTCTTCCAAACGCTTCTTCTCTTCGGTCTTGAAATGCCCACGCCGAGTATGATGGTGGTTCATTGTAAAATCCAGGACAGTGTCTTCCTCTTCCTCCTCCAAATTGGGCTTGAGGTCATGGACATAAGTCAAAGTAGGACTAGGGTGAAAAGGAGAGTCCGGTTGAGCCAGTAGTAACGGGCTCATTGTCGCTACCCGTAAATCCTGGGCAATAAAGTCTCCCGACCTTCTCCTCGGCCTGGCCTGAAACAAGAGAAAGTTATTTCCTCAAGTGTGAATCTTGAGTGGAATCCAAAAGGATTAAAATTTGGAAAGTCCCGAAAGTCAATTAGCATTTTGTTGTGCTTAGGCTTTTCATGGGAAGACAAATAAAGTCCATTATGCCTAACATAGCTTTTCACTTTAAGATCAGAGCAAGGGAATACATTAACACCAGGAAAATTAGGTCGGTGGAGGAAACTAAAGAGTTGACTAATTCATCAACCCTTCCAAAAGCATCAGTCATATTCAAATTATAAATCAGAAAAAGACATGTGGACTTACTTGCTTTCTCCTTGGGAAAGGAGGTGACGACGCGGGGTTGGTTTGTTGTTCAGAGGGATGATGCTGTTGTTGGTGAATGGGAAATCCCGGGCGGTGGGCTATTGCGGTTTGTGGTCCATTTCTACCCGGTTCCTCTCTATGAAATGAAATGGGAAAATGGCCCCCGACTCGTCGAGAACCACCACAACCCATTGACAGGTTCAAGAGCTCAGGGGATTGTCGACCTCTCTCACCCTTGACATCTCCATCGGCATTCATTATTATTGTGACAAGTGTGGCTTGGCAGAAGGCCAGCAGCAGGGGGCTGAGGTTTCCCAGTCACGGTCACCACTTGAGCTCTCTCCATTCCAAGATCAAGCGATCGCTCAAGGGATCCTTGTTGGGCTAAACAATCACGGATTCCACGGATCTACAAATTAAAAATCAAAATGGGGTAAAAATTGAAAATAAATTTTGCAAAAGTTCAACGCCGTTTGAAAATTAAATAAAAGTTTTCCCCCGTTAAAATAAGAAGTGGAAGGTAGTGGTTTTTGATGTACGAAATGTTAATTGCTTTATCCTTATATCCAGGTGATATCTTTCTTTTCTGTTTAAGATTCATTTTATCCTTGTAATCTTTCGTAGTGTTTGAAATTGTATTGGTTGTTGGAGTTGTGGTTAAAGGGGCAGTGAAAGCACCCTTCACTTTCACTCCATTTGCATCCTCTCCTCTGGCATGGGCCAAGGGAAGGGCAATATATTTCCCTTTCTCGTCCTTTTCAATTATCCTTTGAGAGGAGATGAGAACGTGTTGAAAATCCTCTCCATTTAACTCCTGGCTGATTGTTTAAGACGAGTTTTAAGAGAGTTAAGCCAAAGATCAATTTCCATATTCCACTCTCGAATTCTGTTTGTCCTGGTCTTTACTCGTTTAGAAACAATCTCCGAATTCCCAAAGTCCCACAGTAGTCTCCACTTCAGCCAGATAATCAGCTTATCATTTCCATTCTAACAAACTCCAGCCCTTCAACCACACCCTGCCCTTTTGTTTCACAAACTTATAAGACGCACAGGGGACTTCCAAAGGCCTTAACCTCATACTTTCTCTCCCTCATGAACCTTATCTTACAATCACACCACTCAACTCAATTATCCTAAATTATAAATCCTCAATTATAATTATATAAATCTCCAATTTATCTAAATTAGGCTCTGACGGGTTCTCATTTGGACAACTTTCTCCGATTCAAAAGTCATCGGCTATTTACGCCGTTCAGTTTTTTCTCATGTGAAAATTTGCTTTAAAAAAGATGGAAGAAGAAAAAAGATTAAAAAAAGCTCAGGATGATGTAAAATTGTACTTTAAACTGACCATTTGTTGGTAATTTTGAAGAAAGTATTTGGTTTTACATGAATGTTTATGAAGTGGGTGTTTCTGGGTGGGTTTTAAAGACAAAGAGATTTCAATTAGACGATTTCTCTCT
>VNWY01001362.1:0-16339 GCA_009869845.1 Pseudachorutes palmiensis | reverse complement strand
ACTTTGGAAAAGTTAAAGGTACTCAAGATTCGTCAGCAAGGGGACTGCCAACTACCACTGGCACAAATTCTATCATTCTCTCCTCGGCTGGAGGAGATTGACATTGAGTACAATAATAAGGAACTGGTACTCCAATTCTTGGCAATACTCAGAGACTCTGAGCCAGGTACCTTTTACGGTGTCAAGTCTCTCTCCATCAAGCCGCCGACGGCTGAAGAAACGGTGGCACTGGGAACAACGGAACTGGACATCCTTGCAAACGCAATGTCAACAGACCTTGAAGACTTGTGTTTGGGATTCAGTTTGTGGGAAAACACAAAAGATTCCGTGGAGAAGATGCTCAGAAAGTTCATCAAGTTGAAGAGCTTCACCGTCCAAGGCTGTTTTGTCACTAGCGGATCAAGGAATCGTGTCATTGCAATCGAGTTTCCGGTTATGCCAGAATTAGAATTAATTGACATGGGAAAGAGCTACAGATTCTTGTCTATTCCACAAAAGCAAAGGGAGGAAACTTGGACTGGAGAAAAACAGACTGAAAAGGAGAATAATGGTGCAGAAGACACTGTTCCAGCGAATGGCGAATTCTCTGTCATCCTCGATCTCCCTGCCCTGCCGAAGCTTAAGACACTCGTCCTCGGAGCCTTACATGACCTCAAGGACATCCATTTTGGGCGATTTCCTTCACTCGAAGACTTTCTAGTCCATAGCCCCTGGCATTTGGCTGTCAAGTTTCCATCGCAGAGAAATTCTCGTCAGAAAACGTACCCTAAGCTCACTGGGCTTCAATTTCCAGATAATCTGAAAGATTATACGTTCGTGAAGAAAGTGGCCAGCCACTTTCCCAACATTGAAAAATGCTGCATGCATCTGCCCACGGTTAAAGTACTTCGTGCCTTTTCCAAAGCGATGTTGTGCAAGGATGAACTGAAACTCCGGAAACTGGAAATAGACGTTCAGTTCTATTTTGAGTCATCCCTTGACTGGGCCTTTCTCGAGAAGCCATCGACCATGAGGAAAGACGGAATTGCTCAATCAACCCATGAGTTGAAAAAAATCCAGGTTCTCAAGTCGTACGAACACTGGGAAGAGTTTGCCAATGTGCACAACATTGACATCCCAAATGCAGGCGAACTGCCCATGATGGAAGATGAAGACGAGTTCCAAGGACTGGGTGTGCTGTTGCTGCGTCTGAAGAAGAGTTTGAACTTCATCATCCGTCATGTTGAAGGGACACTGCGGGTGCCAAAAGGGAATTTGAAATGGAATCACAAGGAGTGTGAATTCAGCGAATATTCCATCGGATATCTCACATATCCCTTCTCAAAAGAAGCCTTAGGCTTGCGTCCTACTACGAGGTCAACTTTCAAATTCAAAGTAAAGCATCCACGATTCTTCGTCTCGCATTTAAACTGTCTAAATTGTATTTTTTTTATTTTTCAGTACCCACTTGCGCTCGTTCAGTCATGGGCTGGCTTCCCACACAAGACAGTAATTTACGACGATGAACTGGTCATTGGCGTTACTCCATTTGGATTTGAGAAACCAAAAGTCGAACGAACGAAAGCAGTCGAACAATGAAAAAAGGAGTGATACTCCTCAGCTCATCTCACATACTTCAGGAATTCATTCGTAATTTTCATTATTTTTTTTCTAATTTCGTCACTCTTCATTTTGATCCCATTGTACACACATCAGGACATCAGTTGCTTCACGGTTCTTATTTTCAATTTGGCATTTAAGTACAGAAAAAGGTTTTTGTAGCTATTTTTAAAGTTTCATCAGTCTTGAAAAAGCTGTCAAAACCGTTAAGATGCCTTATAAGAACTAAATAATTGTTCAACAATGAACATGTTATTTAATACTAATTTAGTCAAATGTTCACAATTTAAAGGATCTTCCGAAAGCGAATGGAATTAAAAGTAATCGCATTTCACCTGTCACTTGCTTTTGAAGAAACATAATGTAATTATTGTTGTGTTCCTAAAACATTGGGGGTTCCGAAATCAGAACGCAGATCTCCCACTGGTCGCCTCTCAATGCTTGATCTTTACAACTGTCAAAAGGTAGTTGGCAAGTTGGCGTACATTTCATGTCATTCTGCTGGTCCCGTCAATTCGTAGATTTCTAAAGTTGCTTGTAGTCAGTTTCACTTACGGTTTCAGTCGTCCTCCGGCCAAACTAGCAAAGCCTTATAGGCCAATTAGGGAGACATTGTATTCACCGTGGACTTATGGAGGCGCTGAGTGAGGTTGGAGGAACGCGAATTCAAAATGATGGGTTAAATTACTATTGGTAGTGGAAGAACAATTAGACAGTGAGCTTGTTAATCGCTAGGATGATTGATGATACGCTCAAATCAAAATTGAAAGTCACCAGATTCCTGGAAAATCCAAGTAAATATTTTCAGAAGTAGTGTCTTATGGTGGAAGAGAGGTTGTAAAACTAAGTTTCACTCGAAGATTTATTTCCGATTTTTTTATAATGTTTCCTTTCGTGCTATTTTTAAGAATATTGGAAGATTGAAGGGATTCTACAGGAAGTGTAGAATTTCATGTTTTTATGAAAATGTAATCTATGAGCTAAAAATTCTTAACTAGGATTGACCAGAAAGGGTTTCACCATTGCAAGATTCTGAAGCAGGGGAGGCACGGTCCATTATTTTACCAACTGATGAAGGACGGTTTGGAAACTGACCGAGGCCTCGTAACTTTTCTTCCAGGGAAGCAATGTAGGAACTAAGGGTGGCTACTTCTGCCTGGTCGCCATTGGCATCAAGAGTGTCCTCGTCTGACCCTTGGGACGAAGGGGTGGGGGAACTTCTCTCTTGATTCTCGTCAAAGCTCCCTCTGCTCTTCCCTCGTTTGAGCTTGGAGAGTCGCTGGTACTTGGGGTCAGCAAGGAAGGCCAAGAAAGTCTCGTCGTGCATTACGCTGTACTCAATGCCATACACGAGCATCTGCCGCTCAATCCTCATGTCAAAGGCCTGGAACACAGAAACACAGGAAGTGATTAATTATATCTAATCTTGTTGATTCCGAGAATTACCTTGCGGACGTAGTCATCTACTTTGGACGGTGTGATCTGAGTCACGACATTTTTAAAGCACTCCATAATCTGTTCCAGCCCACAACATTCCATCAATTGCTTCTTGTGCTCTTGGATCAGGAGAAGGGCAAACTTCACCATGACTTCTGGCCCTTGGACAAACGCCAAGTCTAAAATAATGAATTTCTAAAATTTCTTTAATCTTTAATGCGCATGAGCATGGACTCACCCATCACTCGCACAGAGAATCCAACTGGGAACTGGGACGCAAAGACGGTGAGGAACCACGGTGCGGCATAGAGCGAAGGAAGGACATCATTATGATACAAGAGCAAATGTATGTCTGGATCTTGATCGTAAATCAGTCGATTCAGCTGGTAAAGCTTCAATTGAAGACCAGACATGTCTGGCTTGTAGTACTCTCGCCCTCCCATTTCAAACATAAAGTACTTCAATACTGTGAAGGCCTCCTCCTCTTCCAACTAAAGGTGACAAGGAATACATTGCATGAGGCTATATAAAGTCAAAATTAACTTAGTAATGAAACTTACGTGCATGAGCAAGAGACCTGCGACGAAGCTGAGCCCTTGGCAATATCCAACTTCAGGATCAAGGAGGGAATACGCTTTGAGTAGGTTGAAGAGAGCTAATTGTCCTGACCCAAGCGGACTACTAAAATACGGATGATTTGGAAAAGTCCGTCCTGAAAATTAAGTTGTGAGGAATGTGAATATTCCAAAATCAAAGAAGTAATTGACTTTTATATACCCAAGTCGATTAGAATGGCATGCTGATGAGATGTCAATTGACGGAGGAGTTGCTCATAAGAAGTGGTTGGGGATGGGATGCAGTTCATTCGTGTAGCTCCTGAATTGGCGTCCGCTTCTTCCCTCTCCCTCATCATGAATTGTTGCAAAAACAACTGCCAAACTTGACCTCGGCGGTGCTTAGGAATCCCTACACAAATATAAAAAAGTGATAAAACTGGATGTGCAGACTGTAAAAGTGATGAGCAAACAAGATTCTTTTAGGTACCTGTTATACAAACTGCTCTAAAGTAGGACATGTCACACATTGCTCCAGTTTCAGCTCTAGCTGTCAACGCTGCAATCCCAAGATTCTCACGATCTCCGCTACCACACATGTCCATGTAAGAAAGCTTATTTCGTTTCAAGTTGGCCTCCTCTTGCTTTGCTAAAAATAAAAGTTCAAACATGATGACGGAGCCTAATGAACTCAGTTCTCCACAACTTACTTTTGAGCATCACATTTTGTGTCTCCATCCGATTAAGCAGAATCTGTTGCTTTATTGCGGATTTCCACAGGTCCCTCACTTCCTGCTGAGACTTTTTGGGACGGAAGGAGCCCTTCTTGGACGTGAGAGGAGTCGTATTATACCCAGCAACTGGAGAAGTGACGACAGAAGTTTGACCACTGGAAGGGGAAACGACTCGCTTAAAAATGGCTTGTCTCCATGAGCCCTTGCGATGCGGGTGTGGGGTCTTAGCAGATCCACTGGAGTTCATAGCCTTGGATTGTTGTGGTCCAACTTTCAGGAAACTGTCCAAATATATGCACAATTCATAATTCATAAATAAGCTTTTCCTCAAGTGCATTTCATCAAAATGTGGCCTTACATATTCATCATTGGACTGTGCTGACTGTGCCCGGTTTCCGCAACAGGGACAATCAACCTGAGCGGTGAGCGTGATCCCTGGTCTTTGCCTGAGGTCGCTTGAGAACCCCTTCGTGAACTCTGTAGCTCCGCTACTAGCTTCTCAGTGGCAACTGCTCCCAGAGTTGAAGAACGCTTGCGAAAATGTCCACTTTCCAATGGAGAATCACTGTAGCTCATATCCGACTGATTGACATCACACGACTCGTCCGTTGGGCTCATTTCCTAAAATTAGAACAAACAGGTAAAATGTGTTTGAAAATCGAAAACCTGACAAAGGATTTAGAGGAGGAAAAGGGGCTCCTTTTTGCACCTCAATTAGAACACCAATCCCCAATCAAAATACTTTGACTTTTGCAGGATCAACAAGTACATTTACAACGTAGACTTTGAACAAAATAATGTGCCTATTGTTCTATATTTGTGGGAATTGGCCTATCCACCACCTGTTGAGCTTTGTTTATGAAGCAATAAAGACGAATTATAAAAAGTGAGTGTTGTTGTTGACCCTTACCCTCTGAGTGACATGATGTGGCAATAGAGCGTTGAGTCCCTTTGCAGCAATGAGGCCCTTTTGTTCCTTTCTTTTCATAAACTGGTCGAGTGAGCTTGTCAAAGTTCGTTTTGCTTTCTTCATAAAGACAGCCCCACCACCCAAGTAGGACTGGAGAAACTCATGGCTAAGGATCAGAAAACAGAGGAATTGTGATTAAAAATACTAATTGACGTCAGAGCTTGTTGAGAGAGAACAATGGATTTTGTGTTGAATGTTCCTATATGTGGCATATGGCTCTGGACAAAGGGATCAAAGTTGAGAATTTGGTGAGAATGGCGTGTGGCTACTATTGGTACTGAAAAATGCAGAATCTGACAGAGATCATCATGGACTGAATCCACCTACTTTTCCATCTACTGCTGCGATAAAGCCTGTCTGATTCATTAGCTTTTGTTTGTAATTCAATAACCCCCGATATGATAAAGAGTACCTCGTGCAGGTGGTAGTTGGGTGTGGAATTCACCTGCCTTTTCTTCTGTCAAATACACACCAATAAACATACCAAGAGATGCGTGGTGGCGATTAGTATAGGGATCCCATGGATGAGCTCATCAAACACCTCTAATTTCAAGTAGCAACAAAATTAACAATGACCCAAGGCCAGCCCTCAAAAAATGTCTCTCCGCCATCAGAATCAGTGAGGAATCAACCAAACCGCATCCGGAACACAAAAGTTAGAAACCGCACAACAGGCAACGTGGAAGTTTAATAGGATTTTCGGATTATCTCACCGGTTCTCTGGGGTATCGTGGAGGTGGTTCAGTTGCTTGCTCTCGCAATGGGCTCGAATTAGCATCATCATCAGTTCAATTTGCTCGGCGTCGCTCTGCGTCTCAGCCCCTTCGAGTTTCATCAAAATGTTCTGGCGTTCCTCCTCCACCAATTCGTCAACTCGTCTTAGAATCATGTGCCGGGCGCGTTCGTTTTGCAAACCTGAAAAATAATAGGGCAGGCTAAACTGGGTTTTCTGCAAGGAGGTCAAAATGAACTCACCATCGATGCTGACACAGAGGTGATGGTACCAAATCATAGGGCAGTGGTCGCAGTAAAGCTGAGGCTTATTCAGTCCTCCATTCAAGCTTGTGGCAACTCGCTTTAGTGCTAAGTGAAAAATAAATTGACAATTTTCTTCAATAACAACTGTGAGCTACAAGTCAATTACTTTGTAAAATATCCGTGGCCACTTTGTCAGATTCACAGCGGAAGATGAACCCAACATAAATTGGACTTCCTGACGCTCCTGTTTCACGACAGATGAAGCCAAAACAGTCTTTCTGGTGTATCCCATTCCCCGCTTGTGTAATCTCCTGCACATTCTTGTGGAATAAAATTGTCTTTGCATCTGGGCTAATGATCCGAACTTCCCGATTTGCTATGATGAGAATCATAGTCCGATTTCCCTGGGATGAGCTCATCTTTGGAGTCTCATGGGCTTTGGCTCGTGGGTCATGACCAGTGGACGAAGCACGACTTCTCATTGGCTCAACTGGGAGTGACAAACTCTTGACGAGACAAATGTCTCCACTCTGATTCCTTGACCGTTCCATCTTGGAATAGGTCACGTCATCCAAGGGATGAGGGAATGCTGCCTTGGGCACAACCAATTCTGGCTGATGTTTTGGAGAGATAAGGGCTGGTGTACTTTGCACTTTCCGATCCGGTTGATCCTCTCCTTCAATTTGTCTAAGCAATGCGGCCACAGCCCCAGTGTCACTGGTTGATTCCTAACACAAAAGTCAGATCTAATGACAAAAAGGTCAACGTAATCCGGCATTCCAGTAAGTTTTCTACCCTGGAGCTGCTACGGCCTTCTCGTGATCCTCGTTCTGATTCATGCGCACGAAACTTTTCCAAAGCATCGTCCACAAATGAAAGTGGAGCCTTCCTGTATGACATGAGAAGTTTCCCCAGATACAATACCTGTTATAAATACACAAAAAATATTTATATTCCGGATTTGGGTACTTTTATACTGTTTTGATAAACCTCAAATGAAATGGTGTCACTGGCATCGAGGGGTGCTGGAGTGCCAAGTCCATGAGGGGAACGACTAAGACTCACGGGTTCATGAACCTTCGAGGCTTCGGATAAAGTGGAGATTATCTCAGCAACCTGGAAAATTAAATTAAAGCTTGATTGTTTCCCGTTCTCATTCATTTCAAAGTAGAGGATGTCGACAATCGTCAGGACTCAGGAGGCAACAAAAACATGGCGTCTAATACTATTACATATGGCGGAAGCGTCTCCTTCAATCTGATATGCCACCCACCCATAATTCCGTTCACTGGAACAACAACATTTTATGACGCTAACGAATTACGCAAAGGGTGACAAAACTTGGCATAAACTTCTTATTGTGTTCTATCTTTAGGGGGTCCTTTGTATTGAAGAATAAACACTCAAGAATGTGTTCTTGGATGACCCCGAGTAAGCGGGTATTTGACCATAATTTATGCCATGTCTGCCAAGGCTCCTGTCATCACTGGTGAGTGAGCACGGCTCATTATTTTTTGGACATGAGTCAAAGAAAACGACAGACATCTCGGCCCCACGTCAAAAACACACAGAAGGCCTAGAGTAAAAATAGATCCAAGCCAGTCGCAAAAGTTTTAGAACTTTGAACCTTTTGCTCAAAATTAAACAACGGTGAGCGGAAATGGAACACATCCGTGTGCTACGGTTTGTGAATACTTTATATTATGATACATTCAATCAGTGACAAAACCACAAACCGACAGTGCTAAACCGCTTGGGATGAAAATGCGAAGAAAGTGATGCGTACCGAATTGGCCTTTGACTCTCTCCATTTTCGATGGGAGGAGAGGAGCCTATTGGACGACTGGAGTGGATTAGCCATTTGATGTGGACGGTCTGAATGGTAGGGAGAGAAAGTGGTGACTGGGAGGGTGATCATGATTGGAACTGGGTGACCCCTGACCTGGGTCAAAATGACACTAACCCACCCAACTAGAAAATCTTTGGGACCAAACTGTTTGACTTGAGCTCAGTTGAGAAACTGAGCATCTGATAGGGGTTTTCGGGTGACTTACTGGATCCAAAAGATGCTTTAAAAATAACTTATTCGGTAAATAACACGTTTGCAAAATAACACCCGGCGCATAAGAGAGAAAAAATGAAGAAACGACAGTAGTGCAAAACACGTGGAGAGAACAAGGGCTTTTCAATGGCGTCCCTGAGATTTTAACACGTGGGGAGCGCGTAGACTCTAAAATCACAAACGATTAATAATTCTGTAAAATCGAACCTGAGAAACTTTTGTGGAGGAGAAGAGCCGTATGTGGTGGTACATGGTACTGGATTTCACAATGCTCCCAAAGTACACGAGAGAATTCGACGTAGAAGTACTGGAATCGCTCTGGACTTGGAAGTGCCGGACACAGTGCCAGATGGGAACTTCGTAGAGCTTTCGGTTATGGAAGTCCTTCGTACTGAAAACGGACACGATTGAGTTCCGGATTTGAAGAATGACCTTAAAGGGAATGACAAGAGATGGTATAAGTGAAATGCATAAACGTAGACTTAAAAGGTCATCACCACGACAAAGACACCCGTCAACGACTGTCTTTAACTCACCGAGCACAGTCAAGTCCCCAGTTTCAGGCCCACTGTAAAATAACCCTAGTGATCCACAACACCTTTGCACTTTGTTGAAAGAATTATTCTTTAGAGGGAGGATCTGTACAAACGGAGCGTGGCCATGCACCTTAATCGTATTTATTAACTTGTCTCCTGATTTAGAAATTTTAAGATAAAGCCAGCTGCCAAAGTGATCGTGGACAGGATGTAATTCATTATTGGGTTAATCATAACAATGGGGCTGATGGCCCGGTGACATCCCAGAAATCGTAAAAGACTCGTAAAATATGATCGCTGTGCTCCTCCCCTTGCCTGAAAGTTGTCGCCTTTGCCACGTGGAGATGGACACATCACTCCCAACAATGCTTTTCCAGCTCGTGCATGAATTGGGATCTGAATGGCTATTAAAATTAAGTTCCAACTCACCTGCTCGTCTTCTGCGAACCTCAAGATTTCCAGCATGATCCACCTGAACATTTCAGAAGTGTAGCTGGAAATATTTTTTAGAGAATTAGAAATATTCTTGATTGACAATAATAATTGGGAATGAGATCTTCTTTTTACTTACACAATTCTACTGTCGAGCATTGAAGTCCCCAAGTAGCGGACTACAAAAGTCCCTTCTCCTTTCCCGTACATGTTGGAGATACTTTTAAAAGTGTGGTATGGCGACTGCAACAATGTCACCAGGGAAGTTGAAAGAGATGTGGGTTGGAATGAAGGGAAACCCGGTTGTTTTACAACACGTAACAACTTAATTTGAAGATTATCATTTGTTAAGACGTGACTAAAACTAGAAGGTTGTGAGAGGACTGAAAAGTGTAACGAGTTTTGATTGTTAATGAGAAACGAGAGCGTCTCCAGTAGAAAGACATCAAGGCCAAGAGTGGCCTAATGCATACTGAGATAGGTCTTAATCAGGGCAACTAATGTTCTTGTGTCTACACAAGTCAAATGGAAATCACGGACAAAACCAATAACATAAAAGCCACAGAGATCAGTTCCTCTGATGCTAATAAAATTAAGGTCTCAAAAGACGGCAACGAAAAAAAAGAAACGCTGCTGCGCTGCTGCCGTGTTCTCTTACAAAAACCAAATATAATTGAGCTGTTTCAGGTTCTCATATGAAATCCTTTGTTTCTCTCTCATCCTGGAACCTGACTCTACTGGAAAAGGAAAGATCGTTATGTCAAATTGCTCCAATTAAAGAACCAAAAAGCTTGCGCAATTACACAGCTAAAAACGAATTTGAATATGACAAATTAGCCTTGGACTATTCAGGCTACGCTTGAATTTTACTTTTCCAGCTTCAAAAGTCTTTCCTCGATAAAAAGTAATTCTGCTGGGTGCGGTGGGTAATTAGTTACGCCATTTACACCAAGCCGAAATAAAAGAGCCGAACTTATAGTTATTAGATAAATAAGAGGAGGAAAAACTTATCGGTCTTCTGTCCGAGGGTGGTGAGAAGACGTGATTTTTTTCTTTCGCGTGAACCGACTCAGCGGGTCTTCAGCGTCAACTTGTTGATCTCTTGAACCAGATTGTTCACTTCTTTTCTGACTTTGGTGTGCTTCCCGGATCGTACGGAGAGTGAATTCTGATTGCATGCTTTGTTTGGCTTTTGGGATCTTTGCCGCTTTCCGCTTACGACGATGAGATAGTTCGATTTCTGCTTTCTTGATATACTTGGGTTTATCAGTGATTCGCTTTTGCAATGAGTTCGTATCCACTTCACCCAAGAGTTTGTTATCCAAACTAATAAGCTCAGGCTGGATCTGCAAAATTCATAACAGATAAGTGGTGGCCTAAGCTTATGATGACGGTGTGGGCCTGCCACATTTTCCATTATTATTACCTTTTCCAGGAGTGCTTTAATCTCAGCTTCTTTCCTCTGACTCTTGCTCTGGAATGGATTTCGTTCTAGGGCATCAAAGTTCGCTTCTCCCGCCCCTAAATATTTCCAGAAAGAATATTTAGCTTTGCCGAAAGAATGGGAAAAACATGACAAAAGTCGGACCTGGTACAAGACACGAATCAAAGCCTCTCTGAGTCCCCAAACCCAGTACATCTTCAAAAGGACAAAATTGAGAGGAGGAAACATTGCCATGGCTAATGTGTTTCAGAAATGGTTTCTTCAGTTGCCCCACTTCAGAATAAACCTGCAACATATATGCCTTTATGAATATAATAATTCTCAGTTACTCAGTAAATTACCCTTGTCGAATTAGCAGTGGAGTAGGCCAAGAGTCCTTTTTGACTAAAGGAAATTGCAGCAGGTGTGCCGTACAAGACGGAAGTCAAAGGAGTATACGAATTTCTCAAGTCCCAAATCCGTAGTCGCCCATCCATCGCACCAGTTGCCATCAACCTTTTTTAGTAAACCAAAGCACATGTATCAAACAAATTAAGTATCAACAATTAAATCTGCCTTACCGTCCAGAATTATCTACAGCGACCGCAGAAACAGCAGATCCATGGCAGAGGATTGAAGCAAGTGAAGTTTTCACATTTGGTGACCAAAGAGTCACTGTTCCATTGGAATGCCCGCAGTGGACGATAGCATTGGCAGGGTTAGTAGTTAGGACTCCAAGTGGACCGCTTCTACCTCCAAATTGCGCAACAATTTTGCCAACCGATACATCCACCCAACTCAAAAATCCTATTTAGGAAATATCCATAAGAAACGAACCCCAATTGCCAAAATTATGGAACAAGTGTTTTACCTGACTCGTGCCCACCAACGAGAAGAAAATGGTACGGAAGGAACTCCAATTTGAGCACACGGTCCATTTTCTTTAAGCAATGGATCTCCAAGCCTTGGTTATCGTAAACGTAAGTCCACTGCTTTTGAGCCACAGCAAACATTGTTTCATTGTGGAGCCACCTGCCAAAGATTAATAAAGCAATTAATGTCCATCCACGCTCAGCTGTTTCAATTTGATTTCTAGTCTACTTACTTCACATCATGAACACTCTCCATCACATTGAATTCGCACAAAAGTTTCTTCGTGATCCAATCGAAAGCAGCAACGTGCCCTTTCTTTCCACCCAAAACCAGCTGTCTTCCATTTAGCGTATAGTCTACTGTATACGGAGCAAACTTGTCCAAAGTTAAGTGAAAACTTTTCGTGGCCGAGGCTATGTCCACTTGCTTTACAATGTCACACTGGTTGAGTGTGAGCGATGACTCTCCTACGTCCACATCAATTCCCCTACAATGAAAACATATTCCAGTTACTCAATTCCATATATCTGGCTAGTTAGTATAGTGGTGTTTATTTACCCATGTTTTTCAAAAAGCAAGCATCCAGCTCCAGCAGCTTGTTCTATCCCTGCATTAATCCTTTCATCGTGCTTCAAGATTTTTGCACGACGTACACCCGTGCGAATCTGTTCTTTGGATATCCGTCCTCGTGTAAGCCCTGGACCACGGGAGAACTTACGAATCTCTTCTTTTGACAGCGGGGCTTTGTGTTGCTTAGATTGTTTGTCTCCAGGCTTCTTCCGTATCACCCATCTTCGCTTCGATCTAGTTTTAGCGACTATCGTCACGATGGCCTGTTTATCCTGTTTCTTAGAATCCTGTGCTGAGGATATGGGAGGCTCTTCTTGACCTTCACTATGTCCCGTCGGCCTGTCAAAGTACCTTGGGAATTTACTCATTCTATCCAAATGACCTTTTCCCTCCAATTTAAGCACCTCGTCCACAAATTCTCAAGTTTAATCCACTTTCACCCGAATTCACGTCAATTTTAATGATTTTTAGTTCACCACGCTCTGGTCCTTGAGTTTCGCGGGGTTGAAAAAATTTCCTTATTTCCAACCCATGTTGCCAACATGTCAACCAGACCTTTTATAAATCAAAATCAAAACCCTCCGGTTATGCCATGTCCATGAAACCGATTTGTATTGTATTGTAGCCAAATGTGAATGGAATGTATTGGCTTTTATTTCTGCGTTCCTTAAGCCCTTGAAACTTCTGATATTAATGGCATAATTACTACAGTTTGACAACAACCGTCTGTATAAATATGTTATTCTCTTAAATCTAGCTTTTAAATTTAGTAATTTCAAGTCTAAACCCATTTTTATTGCAATTGCCTAACTTGTTTTGGAAAGCTTAGCTAGGAAACTGAAATATTATTTTTAAAAGCAGGATGTCCTATCCAAAGTTGTAAAGGTATGTAAAGGTAATGCATGAAATGTAATCTACAATTTCACCATAGACTGATAAATTAAAGCAATCAATAGCTTTGAATTGGAAGGACAAAACTCTTCAAGTAAATGATATAATTAATTTTAATAATAATAGTTTTGTAAATTGTTAAGATCCTTTGATTTTGGAATATGGCAACGTTGCCTTTGTTCGTTTTGCTGAGCTTTGCGGGAGGCGAATGAGTGGGTGGAGTGGTTTCTGGATTGCGGGAACGAACGGTGAAGAAAACTTTTGTAACTTTTGAGGCTGAAATGAAAATAAATCATCAATTTGATTTAAATTGGATTTTGGAATTTCAAAGTGATTAGCCATTGATTTGCGTACACTTGTTGTGTTGCATCACTGGCCATTCTGTCCTCATCACTTCTCTTCCGGAGACTACATTTCAGCAAGTCTGGAACTACTGTTCAACTACTCTACAGGGTAAGGGCAACTGAAAACGACATCAGGCACACATGAACACATGGTGAAGTTAATTATTTCTGTTCAATTCTCTGTAGGCGCTGCGGACATTTCCCTGCGGAAACAGAATGGTTGAACCTACTGAGTTTGCGGCGAAACTCTTCGATACGGCAAAACCTTGCATCATTGACAAGGAGGGGCTGACTTTCAAGTATATCCTAATTCAACTGAAGGAGAAGAGGTCGGCCAAGGGTGATCAAAAACCTAGGGAGAAGTTGCTAGTCCGAGGATACCAGCGCTGTTCTTTTCACGGTAAGAATCATATTGACTTTGGAGCAGTTACTCTTACAATTCCTAAGATTTTGAAAGATTTGAAAGTATATTATCCTCGTATGCCATTTCCATTTTTGTATTCATTTCTTGATCAAAAAAGAAGACCATCGAATTTTTGTTTGAAATAATTGGTTAAACTTTTTCACAGGAGATATCTTGGACGAAGTCGAAGAAGGCGAGAGGCTTAACAAAGGACTTATTTTGACCTGCATTGGGGGAGGAAGGATTCGTCACGGGAATAAAAAGTTGCATGTTTACGGGTATTCTCAGGTTAGTCTGAGTTATTCAATTTTAAACTCGTTCGATCACTCCTTGAGTTATTTATCGTTTGGAACAGGGATATGGAAAAGCAGACCACGAGATAACAAAGGGCATACTTCAGAAAGAATTCCCGGACTACGAAATCACCTGCTCTGACGACGGCTACTAAAATGTAAAGAGGCTCCCATAAGCGGTTTACTATACATAAAATTCTCCTTCCATGCCCAGTTTAAAAAATTTATTGTTGCTATTTGAACGTAAAATGTAAAATGGGTGCAATTTCAAATTTGAGTGATTGAATTTTTCAGTATAACATGAGGCATTTAAGTTACATTTCCTTTCATTTGGATGGAATTTTATTGGTGTTATGAAATGGGGTCAAAGGTGAAAAGTTGGTTGTTCTTGCCAAGTTTTTTATGTGTCTGTCTTAGAGAGGCGTCATCTTTCGCCCTTTCCTAGCTGTGTAGTCAATTAAAACTTGGAACAATGGTAATTCCACCCCCCTCATTTTTGCCTGGTGAAGTCGGTTAGTACTTTGGACGCTGTCCGTTTTATAGACTTGTCTCACCCCACTTGGAATTAAGTTTAAACAGAGTAACGGACTTATCTGCGTCGCTTCAGTTGAGCATTCCACGTCGACACACCAGCATCCAAACTCACTTTGTCGTTGAAGATGAATCGAAAAGGTAAATGGTCCTGTTTATGTATAAAAAAATGCTTCATCTTTATTTATTACAATTTAACTAATTATTTACACAGATTTTGGATCCAGCGACTTCTTTGAGCCGAATTCCGGTGAGGACCGTGCACCACCAGGACTATTAGTGAGGGCTCCTCCCGGACTGGTGAGGGCTCCTCCCGGACTTTTACGGGCTCCTCCCGGGCTTTTAAGGGCTCCGCCAGGACTGCAGATGCCATCTATTAGGGTCAGTTACGCAAGGAATCAAAACCAGCCTCTCAATCGTGGCAATCCACTTTTTGAGAGATCATCAGCCAGTGGCACTTCCGCTCGGGAAGACTCCCCTCGGTTCGGGTATTTGGACACAGCATGTGGGCCTGCGCCGTCGGCCCCGGTTTTGGAAAGTGTTGGAAGATTTGAACTGGATAGATATCAAGAGCGCTCATCCTTTGGCCCATGGCACCAACAGCATCTTCCTTCCCTTTGGAGTACTGGTTTTTTATTATAGTCCAGTTCTATTATTAGCCTGGGTCATTAAACTTAATTTTAACTGCTTTTATATGTAGCTACCAGTGGCAATGTGCCAAACACCCATGCTATGGGTAGGCGTTCTCGTCCCATTGAAAAGGGCCAACCGGATCTGAGCAAGAAACGGAGCGGGTCGCGACGATCCAAAAGTGTCGGTTCGCAACCGTCGCGGAATTCACCCAAGATCAGGCCCAATAGCCCTACACGCCGTCCTGGTGCTTAACAAATTCCGTTTAAAAAAAATTCCAACATGGACGTTTAAATTAAATTGATTTATACTTTTAGTTCCCGCGGGACTGCCTCTGAACTTGCTTAGGAACCAAGGTCGTGCTCAATTACCGGATTATTTGCACCAGTACAGGATTCCTCAGAACGGTAAATGCCATCTTGACTTGTTTTTTATTTGAGTGTGATCTGATATTTCTTTCCATGTTCCAGTGATGAACAATGGTGCCGGTGGGAATGTTCCTGTGTATGCCGGGGGATCATTCTTTTGGCGTGGTTTAAACGAATTCTCAGTCCCACCCTGGGCAAACTCAGTACGCCAACACGTTTTCCAACCAGCGCCAGACACATTTGCCAAGTTTCTGTGTAACATCTGCGGCAAAGTGGCATCGACAGTTGCCCAAATGAATCATCATCAAAGAGACCACCCATTTAGAAGGTTTAAGTACTCCGAATTCAACACGGCAACTGGTGAATTTGTGAGGATCTACGACTTTGAGTACCTCCCTTGGATGGATTAAATCAACCTAATCCTAATCGTTTCTCCTAACTTGCAATAAGATCGCTACCAACTGGACTAGCAGCAATGATAGTTTCTGGAGAAGAGAAACCCTTGTAAATGAATGAGGTAATAAACTATTAAGCAAACTAAGCAACACTTTTGTTCAAAGTTCAACGACTTTAATTGGTTAGCTTTGCTACATTTCTTTGATAGTTTTTTTTGTATAGAATTAAGTGTATCTTCACATTTTCATCTTGCGAAGTTTCTTCTTCTCGACGAGTTCCATTTTCTTCATTTTCTTGCGTGTCTTCAACTTCCCT
>VNWY01001361.1:0-16344 GCA_009869845.1 Pseudachorutes palmiensis | reverse complement strand
CCTTTCAAAGGACGTCAAGACAGGGCAGAGGAAGTTGCCTTTTCAATAGAGTGAAAGGAAGTGTATGAAAATGATGATGAAAGAACGCGCTCCGAACAGATAGGAAGATTTGAAGGACTTAATATACTTTAGCAAAAGTTCTTTAGACTTGAATCAATGTGGTAAGAAACACAACCAAAGTAAAGACTTGAAAATAACTTTAACGTGTGGGAGCTGAGAACTGGCTTCGGAAACTTTCATTTCTCCTTATGTAAGTAGGCATGGCTGCGGGTTTTCATATTAAAAGTTTACACATTTGGTTAGAAAATGAGACAGAGGACTGCATAAAAATCCCAACCTGGAGATATGTGGTTATTACAAAACTTCTTGGTGACTTTAACTTTCACATTCATTTTAAACACACATGCCAAGAGTTGAAATTGGGTTTAACATTTGAATATTTGGTTTAGGATTATTCAACAAATTCCAAAAGGAAAAGCCTTTCTTCAAATCAATGAAGAACATGGTTGGAGATTAACCAAAAGTCCATTAGAGTCATTCCGTGTGTAAGACTTAAATTCCTAATTGATTTCCAAATCCGCCTAATTCCGCATCTTCATCAACTGACCAGGAGGAGGAGTGACGTCAATTAATCCCAGCATTCCAATTTCCTTTATAAGATCCCATGTTGTTCCAAGCACAGAGAGGACACTTAAGTTTTACAACATTCGTCATGAACCTGTTACGACGCCGGGTGAAAGTAAAGCTTCTAATTTCAGACAGTCCTGAAGAAAAATAATTTATTATTGGTCCCAGATTCTGATCCTTGGACTTGAGAGGACACTTAAGTTTTACAACATTCGTCATGAACCTGTTACGACGCCGGGTGAAAGTAAAGCTTCTAATTTCAGACAGTTCTGAAGAAAAATAATTTATTATTGGTCCCAGATTCTGATCCTTGGACTGCTCGGATGTGTTGGACTTTGGGAGTTTCACACAAGCCAAGGCCGAGCTTAGGAACACGGCCGTGCCCAACATAAAAGGTTTTAATTTCACGTTTGTTTACCGGTAGATATGTTTTTGGCAATTAGCAAGTTTCATTACGGCACAGCCGAGAGGGAATTAGCGATTCCTGGCGAGGAAGATGACATCAATTCAAGAGAAGGACGAATCCTAGGGATTCTGGGGAACTGGGGATATGGCTACCCTGGCTTTGGAATTGGCGCCTACGGCCGTCTCCTATGTCGACAACAAGGAGGAGCTTTTAGTGGCGGCGGTAGCAGATGTAGAAGAAAACACAGTCAAATATTTTATCCTTGATTACTATTACTCTAATGAAAAATACTAATTCCAAAGGATTTCTTTCCAATTCTTTGGTCACGATGACTTTTCATTTTATTAAATTACCCGAGAATTCTAAATTCTAAATTTTGTCGTTTCTAAAGCCTCAGATCATAATTTGTCACCACCGGCTGAAGGGAATGAGGAGAAGACAAATTCGTTGTAAGGGCGACACACAGGTCCAATTAAGGCCTCTCCCGTGCCATAACCCTACCTACCCGTTAGAACTTAAAACTAACAACGTAATCTGATGCGTGGCAACACTATTCATTATTCCCGGAATACGTTTCTTTTGAGTAATTGAGCTATTACAGACTTTGTTAGTTTTCATCTTAGTGTTGCCAAATGTTCCTAAATGGCAAAAGCTTGCAAATAAAGTGAAATCAGCGAAATTACGTAATCTTTTTGCAGAGCTCTCGTTTTTCTAACAAAGATATTACTTAACCATGCGGACTAATGGGAGTATCGTCAGCCTAACAAGATTGCAGTTACAAACTCCTGGAAAACTACAATGACGTGATGTTCGTGACTCATTTTCACCCGCATTAATTTGAGCGGCGTCACTCCGCCGTAGCATCCGTAGCTTGGTCGACTAACAACAATTTAAATGTCCCATTAACTGAGCCTCCTCGTCAAAGGAGGTTGAAGCCAAGTGTGAATGAATCCATTGCACTCGAAAGCACTTTCACAAATTCTAATCCTATTCAGCCTTCTCCTAAGAAAAGACAATGGGAATCCTTTTGGATTTTAATTGAGCACGGCATCATCACCATCATCTTCCTTTCCAGAATTCCCTTGGCTCATCCCGTTTCTACACAATAGCTAGAAATAGATGCAAAATCGATAATGAGGATGTGACTCAATTTGGCATCAACGAAGCAAGAGTTAATCAACTTATAGACTTCAAATTGCTCATTACGTAGAAAAATTGGTAAAGTTTATTGACTAAAGTGATACAAGAAGGGAAGATTTTTTTAACAAAAGTTTTCTCAAAAGTTTAAACTTGTAAAGCTGAATCTCAAGCTTTATTGCCAGCTACGGAGAATGTACGCGACCATGGTGACCATTGCCAAGGGCAGAGTAAACCCAGTTAAAGATGACCCACCGCAAGTGTAGCCATCTGAACTTCCTTTTTCAGGGTCTTCACAAGCACAGCGTCCAGACTTGACGTCACAATATCCATTCTGTGGACACGGGGAGGGGTTGCTGCCACCGCTGCTACTGCGACTTGGAGTAAATCCCGAGTTGGCGGTGCAGCTCTCTCCAATTTTGTATGAGCAACGTTTGGAACGGTCGACCCATTGGAGCTCAGAACGGCCTCCAAGATAAGCGCATCTGCAAACGTTCTCTTGCTGGTTGCACTCGAGGAGTTTTGATGGGTCACACTGTTGATTCTGATTGGCCTCTTGAGAAAATGAATTGCAGGGTTCTCCGAAAGATGCAAATGCAGCGATACTCGTTACGCCCAATAGGACCAGTAGAGCCAGCACACATACGTTTCTACCAGACATTTCTCAAATACTAGCAGCAATGGAGAGTTCCGACCGTGTTGAAGATTAGATTGTAAATGAATGTGTGAATCTGGACAATGTAACCTTCGTCGAGTCACTGTTGACTTTGACATGGGTTACTCATTATGCTAACTGCTTCTAAGTTAAGCTTTACGCAAATTATGCAATAAAAAATTTCCGAAACCACCTTCATCCTCCAGGTGAATCATCCCATGTCATATAGGACCACGATTCACAAGTTGACGGGGAGTGGCAGTGGTCATGCAGAAAAAGGAAACATTGTAACCACTATTTGTCCACGATAAAGCACATTTCCGCTTAATTCTTGTCATCCTGTCAACCAACTCCTAAGGGCAAAATTACCATGATTTCTGTCATCAAAAATTCATGACATTACTACGCAAGTCGCACTGCTCCATTTTGCTGGATATCCGGCACAGTGACACGATTCAATTGATGACAGTTCAATCCAATACTCCTAAACTGTTTGTCACAATTACGCAACTGCAAATCATATGCAAACTTTAAGTTTAAGAGCTCCAAGATTAGAGCTGAAATTCCATCCATTATTTGGCTTCCTCGCTTTATTAGTTAAATGTGTTTTAATAGCTTTGCCAAACAAAATTTATTGTAAAGGCCTTGAAATGCGCAAATAAGGATGAAAAAATACATTAACCGTCTTCCTCATGGGAGGTTTGAATGTTATCTTTTATCGTAATATTACCCACAGTCAAATGGTTTCAACGCGTTGAGATTACATAATGAAAAAGTTAAACAATTGAAAACTTGAGACTTATTTGCATTGAAGCTTAGCAAAATTCAAGGATCCCAGCTTTCCATCACATACTTTGCAGAAGTGGAGCTCCACATTAAAAAAAATAATTTTTGTTCTTGTTTTGAAGAGGGAATAAAGTTTCGACCTGTTATGCCACAAGCATGTTCCCTGCTTTCTCTTTTATCTCATGAATCATGTCCTGCTGTGGCTCTCTGACAAGGTAATTTGACTTTCCAAACAAAAAGACTTCAAAGCACTACCGCTCCTTTCGTCCAAGTAGAAATTGCTGTTTCCAAAATAAATGCGTCAAAAAAGCATATTGCATATTTGCGACATAATATTTAAAAGCCAAAAGGGTCTTATGACAGGGGCTAGTATATGTGAAATTGACTTTCTCTAGTATTTGAGTCCCCTGGATTTCCCGTGTTATTCATAATAATAATATAAATCGTTTCCCGTCAAGATCCATAAGCTTTTCTGCCGAGAGGAGAAAGTCAGAGTCAAAGTCTTCGATTTGCTTTGGCTCTGCACATAAATTTTCAATTTCCTCTACACCGCAGAATGAAAATAGGAAAAGTGACGTAGGATTGCCGTGAAGTTTTAGTTTGGCTATTTATCAAAATTAATGAGCTGTCCTGGTTTCCTATTGGAGGACGTCAATCTTCACAGCTCTCATTCTTCACTGAATTCTCAATTCAAGGATTAGTGCAAATATCGGAAGTGGAAGTGGTTCCCCAATGAACAAGTATATAGTAAAGGGCTCTGGAAATTATAATAAAAGTTCAGTCTCTATAGTCCCATCGGGCTATTCTCGGAAATTTACAAAGTCCTAATGAATACTTGCAGAAAGAGAAAGGAAGTGAAAGTCTTTGTTGATTTTTTCCATGAGAAATCCCATTGTGGCTCTTGAAAACTTCCACTTCCTTGCGTTGATGATGACAAGCTTCATGATGAAAAAATTTGCGGTTGAGAGAACGCTCAAGGGAAGTTGTTCATTTTCCCTTTTTGAAAATAAGGATTTATTTTATCTTTTTATGATTCTACATAGATTGGTTGATGGAACTGTTGGCCTTTTATCAAGGGTTAATTTATCTTTTAATCTCTTTTAGAATTTGAAGTTGAGGTGAGGAGCTTATGGAATTTTGCGTGAATAAATGATTTTGGTTTTAACTGTTAGGTTTATTATGTTTTTAGGGAATCTGGTAAATCCGATGGAACTTAATTTTGAGAGTATAGTTCGTTTTATAAAGTTTCGAATAGGGAATTTGAAACTTTGGCAGAATTAATCCTCCGTTGCAAGAGTGGGCTGCCAAATCTGGAAGAAAGACGAGAAAGTGTTTTGTTTTAATTTAATCCCAAATCCTTTACATAAAGTAGCGGAAAATTGATGAAAGCTAATTCCACCACTAGGAACTTTCTCTCTCTCTCTCTGGCCTCTGCTGAATTTACTTTCTCCAATAAAAAAGGAAAAGTCCAAAGTTTAACTCGTTAATAAAAGTTTCTACCCTCGGAAAACCACAGATGAGTCTAATTAGAAACTTCGGTTTTTGTCGTCCAATGTAATAAATGTGTGGCCAATTTCTACAATTTACATATAATCAGGGATGTCTAATTTTACCAGTGGCTGCATTCATCCATTATCCAACTTGTTGTAAACTTGTGTCACTCTGTTTTTGGCAACATGCTTTGTTTCATTCTGTCCCTTTTTGGCAAAAACCGTGCACAAATTAGCCCTCATAGACAATGGAAAGGACTAAAAACATCAGGAACTGCCTTGAAGGCGTTATGTAACCAAATTGATGTTGACGTTGCGTCTTTTTATTATTCAACGTTTATGCATTTTCATAGCTTCTTTGTACGCCAAATAAAATCCGGAACGGAAGAAGAAAGTATCTTTTGTTTCATTTCTCTGCGTAGTTGCCAAAATAGCAAGACGCTTTTTCCCATTAAAAAGGTTTAAAACAACAGAAATGAAGTTTTTATTAAAGATTTATAAAACACGTTCAAAAACAGCTTCCAGGGGGTTCAGTTATGAGTGACTAGTGTGCTGCGGCGACTGGCGACAGTCATTACATACAACCTGACAAACCCATTTTAAATGGAATTCTATAGTCTATCCGTAGTATCTTTCTATTAATGGAAAATAATTCAATATAGAACCAGGACAAATATCATTTGCTGGGCTAAACATCGTTTTCCACTGCCGGTGTCTTGAAATTTTGAACAAGTGAATTTCATTTCGGGTGAAAGTTAAGTTTGGAGTGAGATTAGTATTTGCACAAGTGAATTGGAAACCTATAATTGAATCCTTGTTCCATTTTCTCTGTAGTTTTTATAACATTCCCTCCAAGAGAAGAATGAAGAGGCCAACCTATAAAGAGAAGTTAATGGAATATTTACAAAAGAGAATAGCAATTTATTTCCAAGTGTGTTTGAGGTCACATTGACGAGTGTGGAACAATGATTTCCATTGAATAAAGTGATAGACAGGCGGGGATATTCAAACGATCCAAAAGGGATTCATTCACCCCTATCTCTTGGGATAAAATTAATTTCCAATTGTGATTGCATACTTCCGTGTCTATGGTTCGATGCTTCAACAAACATAAAAAGCCTTAAAAAAATGCTTCAACAAACCTAACAGACCTAATAAACTTAATAAACCTAATAAAATGCTTCAACATAAGGTAGACCGTAGACCAAACCTATCTTTAAACCTAAACTGATTTTATACAGAGTAATTTGAACCTAATGTGAACCTCACTTGTCAAAACAAGAGACTCCTTCTTTCGAATAATGTCAAATATTTCCAGTTTCAACATTGGCATACTTGAAACTTGGAAAGTTAATCTTTAAAAGAACAACTTTCATTTTCTTTGACTTACCAAAAAGTCTTAGAACTAAAGTGAAAGTTTCTTTGGTTTCGTTATGCCTATTATGCCCATACTATTCTTCTATTACTCTCAAATCTTCTTCGTCAAGGACTCGAAAACTTTTTAAGAACAAAATCCTCCTTTTCCTCTTTCAACAAATCTAAAATCCTTTCAAACCGAGTGGATGAAAACCCTAAATTAGAATCAAACCCTTCCAAAATACTATTAACCTCGATTCAAAAAGAAAACTTGCAAAAGATCCAAATTAATGAGGAGCATAGGCATAAATTTGAACTTTTGAAAATACCCATTTGAATGCAAACACACGGAAGGGAAAGGATCAGTCCTAACCTTAAATTGTCGAACGAAAATCCTAATCGTTGAAAGGCTAATTTTATAGATTCGGAAGGAGTGCATTGAGCGCTTTAGGAAAGCATGGTGGCAAAGTGTTTCAATGCGACGGGTGGCGTTGAAGTGCTTAAAAGTGAAAGCACTCGGCCCCAATATAACTCAAGTTAACGGGAAAAAAGGAATTTAGAGGGGCAATTTTTATCAACGACGTCCTCAACGAGCCTCAACTTTTGAAGTTCTTTCACCTTACCTTTGAAAGAAAAAAGTCAAGTTTATTTTTTAGTAACACGGGAAACTGGAGGGTTAGGAGAGATACGAGGGACAATGCCTTATATATCAACCGGAAATAAGAACTTTCCATATGAAATGAAATTCTTGGAGTGGGAGGCGGAATGAGAAGCTCATCCATACAAAGGAAATCATCAAATCAGCGCAGTAAACATTATTTCAGGTCCATTTCACTACTGACTCTTTTTGTCAATTGGCACACGTCTGACTTTCACACCGGAACTATAGGCGAATAAACTTTCTTTGAACTTTCATTGAACCCAATTTCCAATCCAACCTCATGCTTTTAATTACACTAGGAATTGACGTTAGCTGGAGATAGGGTTGGGATGTTAGGCTATTAGTTTAAGAACGGATTGACTCTCTGGATGACTAATGCTAACGTAATGGTGTTAAAGTGCAAGCTCATGCTGTTGACGCTAGTGATATAGATTTTATGAGTGTTTTAGTCTTGACGTCAGTCTTTTAAAGACAACCGGAAATGGACATGATAGGAAGCCATTTATAGTTGGTGCTAAAACCCATGATTCATGTGTATAGCATCTTAAGCATTGGGAAGAACCCTCTTCTTGACATGACATTAAATAAATGGTGGGAAAGCATTCAATCTTTCTTTCCCCATTTGTTGGTCAAGCCTTCACCAAAACACAATTTCAGGTTCTTAGTTTCAGGCCGAGATGAAAGAGCCGAAAAGTATTTCCAAGTCATGAGATTTCTCATAATACGTATTTCTTCGCTAAAGCTCAGCCATGTGTTAAATGTGTAAAAGGAAAATGTACACAGAAGATCATCGCTTACTGGTCCTTCAGAAGGGGAGAGAAAGTAGGAGATTAAGGGGTTTTAGCTATTGGTTTTTAAAGTGAAAGTGGCTGATGCTGTGCGGTGATGGTAGGGTGTTTGCGTGGCAAAATTGAAAGATAGATGACTTGTTTGAGGCCATTTCCCTCTCTGTTGTCTCCTTTTATTGAAAGAAAATAGACCCCTGGGAACTTACTGCATTGTTTTCTTTTTAAACTTTCTCCAGCCTAAAACCTCTTTGCACTTTCAACAACTTTCACTTTCATTTCACAAAATAAAACAACACAGTTTTGTCCTATTTGTGGTTACACAAGGACATTAAGCTCCTGAGAAATATTGATTTGAATCCTTTTTGGCATAATCTTTTGTGTCTCTTGATTGCACCGTCACACGTCTTTGCGAATTCCAAGAGCCTGAATGCTTCATTTCTACATCCCTTTCATTTTAAAGTTGAAAGGAAAGTAATGAAATTTTATATCAAACGTTTTCAAATACAATCAACCAACTCGCCTGGATGTTACGAATTTTTAATAAATCTCCACTTGCCATTTCTTACATTTGAGCACGCGGACATCTGAAAGCGGGAACTGGAAGAATGGAGGTACAAAGTGCGATCTGAATCTCAAATTCTTTAATTTTGGACGAGTTCGAATATTATACATTCATAGTTTAGTCACGCCCGGTACATATATTTTTACTTTGGATTTTGTAATAAAGCTGGCATTAATAATTTATACATTTCCTTTTATTCTCGCTGCATTCTGTACAAAAGAAGACGAGATTATGGTAAAGATGGATCAAAGGGAAAGTACGCCCTTAATTTCCTTGCACGGGAACACGTATATGATTTATCTTTTTTTTTGTTCAAGATCCACTGTCTTCAAGATCCTATGGGTGAATTGAAATCCAACATGTAACCCTGCTGCTCCATTTCCATTTTGCTTTGTAGCAGTAGAACGACGAGCGTGAGACAAAGTGTCGTAGATTGATAATCGTAAACTTTCTCGGGCTTTCCGACCCTATGACGCTCGACGCTAGCCTACTTTTGAATGCTACTCTGCTGGACGTCAGTCTTTTTGGTTTGGGAAATCCAGAATTCAAAGACGTTCCACAGCGCATATAAACTCAGGAACGTTGCGGTTAAATACGACGTCCAAACTCCGCGGCTGTGAATCATACGTCTACAGTGGGTTTGTGTATCGTTTTACGACAGGGCGGGGTCCACCTCTTTCCTAATTAACTCCTTTTACTTTGAAACAGAGTAATAAAATTGGACCTAGAGTCCAAGATGTCGCCATTAAGTTTAGTACCTAGCTTACATTACTTTCTGCCAAGGCTTTGAAATTAAAAATAATCAAACAGGATCTCCATTGGAACAAAAGAATTTTATTGTTAGCTCTTTAAAAATCAAATTCCAATTAAAAATATTCCAGGGTAGAGTCTAATTTTTAATTTAACGACATCTTTTAGTTGAATCCACTCTGGTGAATGCGACGATTTTATCAGTAGGATGGAGGGATATGAGGGAAATTAAGCGAGTCAGTTTGTTATCTAGGTCATGTCATCCATTCCAAGTCTGTGCTAAATAGTTTTGTCTGGTGGTGTTGTGTTAACAATTTAAGGAAACCAATTTGAATCCCAGTGGTTCCTATAGGGTTGAAACTTCTGGTAAAACTAAATGGGGTTAACTACCATTTCTCGTGTGTCTGATTTATCGGGAAAAGGCCATGGGAGACAGGGACAGCGTAAAGCTTTAGGTCTTATCAGAGCTTGAAGCAATCAGAAATAAAATATAGAAATCTTGGAGACCAGATAGGAAAATTGGAACCGCAAAACAAATCCAGATTTTGCTCCAAGGAGGATAGGGTTTGGAGGATAAATCCACCCTTTTGGCAGCCTCAATAATAATGAAAAATGGAAGCCACTTTAACTTTCTCTTCGGTTTGGCACTCAATGGTCCAAAATGGAAGGAACCATGATTCTTGTGCTACTGCGGGAGTGGGAGTCGATGATGGTTTTGTGTCAAAGGGTCGATGAGGCTCCTACCAAAATGAAGATCATGTAAATGATAACCCAGATTCGATTCCCATTTCCCTTCTGGCCATTACTACTTTCTGCTGATTTGATAACATTTGAATGGTACATGTAAAATAGGTTATGGTCTTCTGGGAGTCACGGCTCTGGATGCCCTAGTTATGCTATAGTGAACTAGCTCTTGACTTGTAATATGGATGGCTGTTATAAAGTGAGTGAAAGTAGAACAAAGATAATGTCAACGGAGAAAGTTGAGAAAGGGAAGGGATTCTATAGTTCATTTATTTTTTCATTTTTAGCTTCATAAAGTGTCCAAGTTGTCCTTCTTTTTAACAACACGTCCATATTCAGTTCACTATTTTTTTAAAAACGCCCAAAGGAATTACTTTGTTTTACTCTTCAACCTCGCAGCATGAACTGTACTTTGGATTCGAATCACATCTCATGACTTCATCAACTGAAAAGCTTCTTCTTCCTCGACTACTCGACACTTCCCACTTGATCCCTCAACTTTGACGGGTTTGGGTGCACTCCAATCACTTTCAGAGCAGTCCCCAGTCATGTCACGTCAACTTCTC
The DNA here is from genome assembly GCA_009869845.1 of Pseudachorutes palmiensis. Classification (NCBI taxonomy): domain Eukaryota; kingdom Metazoa; phylum Arthropoda; class Collembola; order Poduromorpha; family Neanuridae; genus Pseudachorutes; species Pseudachorutes palmiensis. Next base: position 5,816 of record VNWY01001361.1, on the reverse strand, counting down.
ACTACCGCACCAACAATTTCTTCCAGCCGTCAAAAAATCTGCATTTTATGCTTCCGTCTTGTAAAGCTCTTAACGAAGTCCCAAGCCTGATACAAGAGCAATGTCACGTAGACACGCAGAAAAAAGAGCTTTCTTGAAAAAACTCAAGAAAATTTGTAGCAATGTCTCCAACTAAAATTGATCATACGGCCTTACATTTCAAACCATGTGCACGTTCCCAGTCTCAGTTTCAGACTGAAATTCTCCAGAAAAGTAGGGGCATACCTTGAAGGATTTTCAGATACGTTTCAATCTGTATATCCTGATCCATGTTCCTTCGCCGCTTTCATAGCCTGAGGTCACGAAACCATATGGAAATCATTTTTTTTTCATAAACCGTCAGTCAAAAGCGAAAGTTCTTATCAGATACAGATCAAATTGCACTTCCCATTCACTTCCCATAGCAAATGCCTCAGGTTACATCCCAATAAACTTTAGCAATTCGACTCAAAATATTTTTTGCATATATCAATTTGTTTCAGCGAAGGATGATCTTAGATTTCAAATAACGTAGAGTATGTTTCTTGAAAGTTTTTGTAATGTGAAACCAAAAGGGACTGACAGGAGATGAATTTAGAACTTTGACATTCTGACAAGGTCGCAAAAGGCCAATTCCAAAATGAAATTCATGCTAAAAGTTGGACAGATTCAATAACCTTTTCTGCCTCCCTTGGTTTCTGTCTAGAGTGTGAGGTGAAAGTCAACAATCTATTCGGCTTTCTCCACCGCACCACTTCATGCTCCGAAATCCACGACTAGAATGTTGGAAATATGGATGATTCAAGCGTGAATTTACCACAAGAAGAAGCCTAGGAGGGAGATTGACGGATGAAGCTGATGAAATCTCAGGAATCCTGTCATATTCAATTTAGAAGGCTCTGGATGGCGGCAGAGAGAACGAGGAGGCGTGTGTTGAAATCGAAATGTGTATTTTACTTTCCTCAAAATTCTACAAATGAAGTGGAGCTACGGCTGCGGCTGATTATATTTTACATGGCAGTTTGAGCAGCATAGTCCATGTGTCATGTTTAATTCATTCCATGGCTCCAACCATTGTCGAAACAAAGTTACATTTATTATTACATACGTGACTTTATTGAGGTAGAGAAGGGTTGAGGCTTAATTATTTCAGTTGATTTCAAACAACGCTCCACATTTGCATCACAATTCTACTTTTATTAATTACATTAATTTCACTTGTCAATGCTCGCTCTTTGCTGGAAATTCTGGAGAAAGCTAATCTAAAGTTCAGAATCGAAAATGAAAATGCTTAGACAGGGATTCCATTATGCTTCCACCAGGACCTGGAAGCGATCACATTCAATCAAAAGTGAAAGCATGCATACATTCACTCGCTTGTCAAACAATGAAGATTACTCGGAAGACAAAGGGAAACGAGTTTGGCCTTACTTAATTAATTCATCGCGCAGGATCAGTTTGTATATGAGAAACTACTGGCATATTGCATTCCCTCAGTAAGCCTTTTCCAATGTCTAACCCACCGAAATTCCATTACTTGTTCCAATTCCAAGTGGATTTGGAGACGAGAACGTACCATAAGGATACATTGGAAGAAGACAGGCACGGTTAGCCAACCGGAATATTTCCTATACGGAACAATTTTGCTGTCATTTTATTCTCGTTTGCCCTGAATTGGAATTTCCTTTGCTTTCTCCTTAACTCTGAGTTTGCTTTGGAGATCCCAAGTGTATGCGTCGGATCGTCTGCCAATAACAAACGGAAGAAGTACCAAAATCTAATGTGAAAATTTCAAGTGACTTTCATTAGAGTAAAGGGCGTCAAGAAAAAGGTCTGCTCTGCTGAATTTCAGAAGAAGTCAACAAACAATGGAAAGGAAAAAGGAATCACAATTCCTTTTCTTAGCATTAGCAAAAAAATAAATTGTCTAGACAAACAAAATCGCTTAGCTTGAAATTGCCTTTTACCGTAAACAGAGAGACTTGAGGGAGACGAAGGGGATAAAGCAAATAACCATTTGTTTCTTCTGGTGGTCCAAATTCTCCCGCTGCTCCAAAATTCAATCTTTGATGGCTTATCTTTGCAACTACTCAGGACCAGGAAGACTCCATTATGGAGAAAGTAGAAAGGACGACGACGTCGACGACAGTGGCTTGATGATGAAGAAAAGCACTTGACTCTCGCAGTGTGATGGAGAAGAATTACCCAATGGCTGCTGATGTCATTGACTGACGACAAAGACCACGGCGGCTTGGAGAGTCGCCCTCCTGCCCGGGTTTTACTTCAAAAAATGAAGGACCCTTGAACCCCTTCTTTAATTCACACTCTTCAACTCTGAAATCACATCCCTCCCTCTTTCCCAAGGAGACACATTTGAGCACTTGGCAATCTAAAGCTTTGTCTTCTGGCTCCGCTTGTCGACTTGTGAAGTGTCTTTAATGCCGCATTGACATCAATGTCTCCTTCTTTCTAATACAATGGGAGAGCAGTGGTTAATTTGGGTTTAAATGGGTTTAGTAGTCATTCATGAACCCTCCGCTTTTCAAGTACCTTCTGTCCTTGAATAATTGAATCCAAAAACATATAACCAAGATGCAAATCGCTTGGTGTAATACTGCAATAGTGCTGCATTGCAGATGAGATGACGGCGAGGAAGTGTGTTAGCATATGACTCACAGGAAGCATTTAATATTTGAAGATTACAAAAGCATCAGCTTAATGAAAAGGAGACTGCGATTGAACTTTCTCCCTTTCTTCCCTAACCCTTTTAGAATATGTCGGAAACTCGTTACTTTTCTTCAAGTGAACTTTGCCACCCACCTAAAAACTTTCTTCCCAAAGAGCTTTCACTGGACCTAAACTTTGATGTTATCGAAATTGAAATCATAATCTGTCATCCATTAAATGGGAGGGAGTGCCGGGCGTATTTGCCTGCGAATAATAAATCCCTGCGTGGGATTGGGATCTTTAACCGAAGGCACACCCTAACTGCTACCTACCTGAAACTAGGATAATGGACACCTACGCCGTTTGTCTTGGGTCGCACATATTGTTTTCTACTGCAGGATTTCTTACTCCATTTTCTTGGAAAACGTTAATAAAATCCCACGCAAGGAATTTGTCATTTTCCTTATTATGTTGAAGGTATTTCATAAACATTCCTGTATTTCTGACATCTGGATTTTTTTATTACCTGAAGCGCTTGAAACAGCGCTCTGTCAAAATGTCTGTAAAAATCAGTTTGTCAAAAAATAAGCGGTCACTCCATTTATTGGCGCCCGCGCGTTTGCTCATGTTTTAGAGTGAGACGCACGTGGGAAATTGGTTTGAATTTTTCTGCTCTTTCCCCCCAGAAATGGCACGTGAATTGCCTCGACTTTTCTTCATTTTTTTCTTCTGGAAGTTTTCATCATTTTTTTCTGGAATTTTGTCATTTTCAATTTGCAGTTTCCGCAGTTTTCATCAATTTTTGAACATTTAACTTAATTATTAGCGATATCAGTTCACCGTTTTTGGTGGAGTCTGTCTTTGACTACACGTGTTTTACATACTAAGGTCACCGGGGCCCCCGGGTATAAGGTAAGACCAATGAATCCATGATTTTGATCCAATTCACTTTGGTTTATTAGGATTTTGATTTGTAAGCAGGGTCCTGCCTTGAAAGGTCAATCCATATCCGTACATGATGACTTCTAATTATAAGGACGACTTGTTTAAAACGGTGTCAGATGGATATGACGCCTTGGCCTCGATGTGGGAAATTTTCGGGTACAATGGAAACACTTTAGCAAAGAGGAATGAAGCTGTACAGAACCACGCAAAGGTAACGTAGCTCATACGAGAGGTCTCGTTTTCGGAAGTTTTGTATTGGTTTGTAAATAGTTTGGTATTAACTCTTATAGGTAATGTTTAGCGACATGCTCGAAGAAGAGGAGGAACGAGCCGAACAGAAACGAGACGAGATAGCTCTGGTCCAAATTGCTGTTGGAACCCTTTGCTTTGATCTTGGGGAACCGCTTCCTCGGTTGACTAAGATTACTCTTGAGGATCAGTCCAATGAATTGCTCGCCATGAAAGCAGCGCTTCAAGAGAAGAAGGACAAGTTGATGGAGGAGTGGAACGAACTAAAGAGCAAGGAAAACCAGTTGAGAAAAGTTTTAGGAGAAGAGTTCGTCGAGACACATGAATTCGAAGGAATTCCTGGAAAGGATGAGGTATGATCTGTAGGATTCACAACTAGACTCAAAGTAACAGCTGATAAACTTAGAAATTGTCCCTTTGATAGGTAACTGCCCTGAAACTTGCGGTGAGTGGGTTGGATAAAGAGTACAAGGCTCGCCGTGCCAAGTATGAGAAGCTCTACGAACATATCAACTCCCTTTTTGCCAAGCTTGAGAAGGGTAATTGGAGCGATATTGATACATTGGATGGGATGCCCATTCTGAGCGTGGATTTCATCACCGATTGTGAGAATTTGGCAACTTCTTTGGCCGATGACATTGAAACAAATCGTCTTGAAGTTGAGAAACTCAGAGAGTCCATTGATGAGTTGAAGCGACTACTCAAAGATGATATTGAAGAAGGGGTACCTCTTCCTGAAGGTCATGCACCAAGTTCTCTATTGAAGGTACGACAATAACACTTCCGGTATTGTCCCTCCCTATTCGTATTATTAGTATTAATTCGTATTTCTGTTGTAGATCCGTGATGAATATGCCCATCTGGATGCTCTGAAGATGGCGAATATCTCTAAGTTCATTCGAAAACTCCGTGCAGAGACTGTACATTTGGCAGCCTCCTTATTCTATGACGTCTTGCTTCCTGAGGGTGATGATTCAGAGGAATCCATGAACTTGCATGAAGCAATCTTGGTCAATCTCAAAGCATATCGAAACGACAACAAGACAATCGCTGACCTGTGGCGGAAGCGGCATCAAGTGTGGACTAAATGGGTGGCTTATGAAGTCAAAGCTGACGACCCTGCTCGCTTTAACAACCGTAACCGTGGAGGGACTCTATTGAAAGAAGAGAAAATTCGAAAGGGGTAAGGCGATACAACTCACTCCTATTCTTGTTTTAGGGTTTCAGTACTACGAACTCTACCCACTCTATCCGTTCAGGTTGGCGAAGGGTCTTTCAAAGTTGGAAAAAGACATCCTTCAATTGGTCCCAAAACATCCGGGATTTTCTATCCAAGGCAAGGAGGTCCAAGCTGCCATTGATGAGGACTGGGCTAAATTCAATCATGAAAAGGAAGAGCGAAAGATGCAGAAGGTTAGTAGTATCCATCTGCAAATTGATTAGAATAGAGTTTCCGTTTTTGGTTGCTCATTTGTTGCTCATTTGCTTTTAGATTACCGAGAAGGCGGCAGCGAATACAACAATGATGGTAACTCGAAAGCGTGCAATGACGCCTGGTACCAGTTACGCAAACACGCCTGCCACAAAGCGTGGGAAGTTGGGTAACACCATGGCTGCAACGGTAATAATTCTACAACACTTCTTAGAACATTTAATGAATGAAATCTTATTCTTGTAGCCACGTGTAATGACACGTGCTACTCGAAGCAATACAAAGCTTCCAAGTGTTTCACCAACTTACTCAGAATTCACTGTAAGTACCAACCTTGTAACTCTTGTTTCTTCCAGCTAATAATAGAAATGCATTCAATGTCTGGTTCAAATTCTTAATTTTTAGGACAAAGCCGTTTTCCAGTCTACGATGACGAAGGAATACAGGCCACAAACAACACCGGCTCGTACTACACGAAATCTTCCTCGTCTACGAAGCAATACAA
>VNWY01001360.1:0-16352 GCA_009869845.1 Pseudachorutes palmiensis | reverse complement strand
CGTCCACACGTGACTGAATGAGAACTGAACCGAAGTTCATTCTGGAGCTCCTCCCTATCTTCGTTTGTCCATGGAAATTCATCTGAGACTTTGCTGAAGAGCTTCCCTCGATGTTCAATTGGTTCCAATACTGTAGGATCATGGTTTCCATATTCGCTATGAATAAAATAAAATTAAACTTTTGAATTCTAAACTGAAACTGAATATAAAAACTTGTCCTTACAAGGTCACATTCTGCACATTGAACTTGTCAAAAAATTTCTCAAAGTTGTCATACATGCTTCCACAGTAGCTGAAATCTTGCTTCGGATAGTACCAAATGAAAGCTTCACACATTTCATTTCGAGTCCCCAAACCAGCTAGAGTTGTGTAATTCCGATCACTCGTACTACTCACACATTCGTATGATAACTGATCACCAGGTAACACTTTCACCATTTCTCGGAGTGGTCGGTTTTGTTGATAATTGAAATCGTAGTGTTTGTCTACTGCTATCCAAGGGAGTTCTTTGCTATCTCTAAAGTGCCTTACGGTCAGTTTGCGACCTAGAGTGCAAAATACATCATCACTTGAGTTACCCAAGGCCAAATTGCAATTTGCAATTGACTTACCAGCAAGATGAGAATGGAGAAGAACGTTGAAGACATTAACTCCCTCTAGTGGCAAACGGGCTTGTGTGCATTCAGAGCTACAGTGTGCAACAGTAAGGAATTCCGGTGTAGCAGGAGGTATAATGTGAGTTGGAACTAAGTTGTGAAACACAAGCAAAAGCTCAGCATCGTGTTTCCTATTTTATAAAATTTACATTTAATTTAATTTCAAACAGAAGCTATTAATATATAATTTCACCTCAATTTATCTGTGTGGAAAACCTGGAGTCCGGTTTCAACCTCTACGCCTGAAAGCATGTCAGGATTATCGTAGTGGATTTCGTACATGTAATACACTGGAGCTTCGCCACTGTCAATGCGATAACCGACATCCTCTGGAAACGTAGTGACCTACCAAACATGAATTTAGTTTCAAATATTCCACATTCACCGAATAAGCCTTACGTTTCCACCAGTGGCCCAGACATGAAGAGCTCGCATGCAGTGGGCTATTGGCATAAAGCCATTTACGTCTGTAACAGTTTCCTCCAGGTTGATCCACGTACTTTTCAAAGAACTCTTCAGGGTCAGCGCCCTCTGGAGCCTGGCACTTGTACAAAACACTATGATGGGTGTGTTTCAAAGCCGCAGGCGTCGGAAGCGACACTGCAAACTGTACAATTCACACATTAAATTTACTAATTTATATGGGTAATCATAAAGTATTCCTTACGCCAATGACATGTCGCTCAGTTCCAAAGTTTGGTTGACGATGGATGCTACACCAGTAGACAGTATCAACCTCCGACATCGCCATTTTGCGTTTAATTGTCCACGTATCAAATCCTGTTTCATCTAGTGGTGGTGGAGGTGCGTCTAGTAGATTGCTTGAAACTGCACCGCGATGAACTTTGTGGTAACCAATGTCATCTGTCTCTCCGTAGGACCAAATAATACTCAACGTGTCACTCTAAAATGTGTAAATCGAAATCAGTTAACTTTTACATCCTTTTCTATATTAATATACATTATATATATTACTAAATTACCGTAATGGCGACATCATTTTCATCACACGTTACCAAATCTCGAGAAAATAAGAGCGTAGTCCGTTTCTCTGTCTCGTTAGACATCGATAAGATCCCAGTTCTGAGTCTCGTCTAAACTTGGCATCCCATTTCCCTTGGCGTGGTAATCCTATAAAATCATTTAAAAGTTAATATAATAAAAGTTGATAATAGGAGTTACAATGCTTACAGCAAAGTATGCAGTGCCATTTTCATGTATTCCTCCTATAATGATATCAGCTCCGGTCATTCCTGCAACTGGTGCGAGGCCAAACCCTACAAATCCAGTCGTGGCTACGTGAAACGTTGAAATAAATCTTCCCTTTGTCTGCGTCGACTCCCCATGCAACAGCGTAGTTTCCATTTTCAAACGATTCTCTTCTGTCGTAAAAGGTAGAGAACTCTTTCGACCAAGCAAAGGCAATTAGCAATAGAAAGAGACAGGGAATAATTGAATTCATTTTTAGGAATTCACTGGTGAAATTGCTTGTTCTGCATTTGGTTTTAAAGGGATCAATCTACGTATGAAAACGACTTTGATTAGATTAGGATATGGTGAAAAGATACAATTGTTTTAGCCTGTAGTCAATCGAAGTGTCAGGTGATGATGATCAATGATTTAGATCGGAAATGAATCATGCTGTCTTTGTTATAGTCAAATATGACTAATTTGAAGAGGCTCGAGCGTGGAGGGTAATTAAGGTTATCAGTGACAGAAGAACAACTTACGTAAAAATCAGAAACAGCAAATTAACCTTTCAAGTGCTGAAAAATGAGATGTGGAAAGACACTTTATTCATACACTTTGCTTGAAAAATAACTAAACTAACCATTACGCCAAACGACGGAAACTGAAACAAAGGATTCAAAGTCCAAATCCAACAATTTCATAGCGGCGACATTGGAGAATAAAGTTGTGCCTATAATTAATTAACGAAAAATGTTTTCTGGTATTGGAGAGAAAATTAGGTAAAACGAGGGTGAAGTTTAAAGGAGGTAGAAATTGAATTCACGTCACGTGGAACGTCGTTATTTGGTTCAAGAGGTACACGGCAAGGGGAAGATGACGGCGTCACCAGCCCTCTTGGTTCTGAGTTGGATGGAAATGACCTTCAGTCCGCCCTTCATATGAGTAATCGTAGTGATATGAGTGAGCTCCAGTTTTGAATTGTAGCATGGCGTAGTCACTCTCGACATTACACTGTAATTAATAAATTAGCATTAATCCAATGAATTTCAGTTTCAGATTAAGTGTAACTTACCCATGTCCGAGAGAATCTGATTCTCCATTCGACAGCTCGTACTCTACTGCCACAGGAGTAGATTCTAAAAGCGGATCCAAAGGTGCTGAATCCGGTCTGTACCTTTTCTTGGGAGGCTGGAATGTTTCATCCTCACGTTCATTTAAAGCCCCACGTTCTTCCATTTCATTCCATTCGTCGTCCTCAATCGAATCCTCAAAGTATGCATCTGCTCCGGAGTCCATTTCCTCCTCCTCCGATGACTCACGGTAGATTACTTCTTTCTTCACTTGGACCACATCGGCTACTGGGGCCGGTCGCGGAGCAGCAGCAGCAGCCCTGCTACTAGAGTGTGAATGCTTCATGTGAACACCCAGTGCGCCTCCATTTGCAAGTGAGGCATTGCAAATTTTACATTGGACATAGCCCGCCCCAAACCGTGGGATATGAATCCTGGAGTGGGATAAGAGCATGTCTTCTCTTCGAGTGATGTAGTCACAATGCTCACATTTCAGCTCTGGTGCTGGTGTATGATATTTTCTAGGAGTCACGGCCTTCAGGGCCGTTTGTGCCTTCGTCGCAGCTTCCCGCTTGATACCACCGCTTGATTCAGGGCCACCATTTTCTGAAGTAGCGCTGAATGTTGGAGTAGGAGTTACGGGAGAGAGTACTGGCGGACCGCCTCCTGACGATGGGATTTTGAAAGGGTATTTAATAATCCTTGACCTTGGACCACAAGGGGCACGTGGCTTGAATCCTTTACTGCAGTGAAGTCGTTGGTGTTTTTCTACATCGTGAGACCGAACCGAGGCGTAGTGACAAGTCTTGCACTGGTACGGTTTTGAAGTAGGATGAAATTCTTCGAAGTGCTGCTGGTATGGAATTCGTCCTAGAATTAACTTGTTACAAACTCTGCAATTCAGTTCCAAAAGTCCTGGCGATGCAAGAGGGTCCGGTGGGGACTTGTAGTAGCCCGGTGATTGGACATGAGCCTTTCGTTTTGGAAGAAAAACTTTCTTTTTTGGTGGTGATTGTGGCTTGTGATTTCCCGTGGTTGTTGATGCATTTGGATCTGAATGGAATTGCACAATGTGTTGATCCCTTGTGTAGAATTTGCGAAAGGAAGCTGTACAGTGTGGACACTTGAACTTGTTATTTTCAGTGTGCAGAACCTTATGCTTACGGAAGCTGTTCCCATGAACAGTTGAAAATGGACACTCTTGACACTGGAAAAATGAAGAGTAGACACGACGGCGTGTGGGATGTTGTTGAACCTTCATTCTTGCTATAAATGGAGCAGATGAAGGAGCCCGAGCGGGGAGATCAACGACGACTTCCCGTGGCTGACCAACTATTGGTTTTGGATCAATGAAATCTTTACCAGCAGTGACGGCTGGACAGGAATGTTTCTGCAAATCGTGCTGCCTTGAGTAACGACCAGGGCAACGAGTACATCTGTACGGCCGAGTGTGGGAATCCTCGTGGTTCTTATGGCTGCTGGGATTGGGAAGTACTTTGGGACAGTATGCGCAAGAGTAGTGAGTCTTTTTGATTGTGATTGCCACTGATCCCGATGGTGGTGTGAATCGATGAGCCGAGGCATGAGCCACTGCCGGAGCTGCTAACGGATCTACTTGACGATTAGCCCCCTGTTGTTGTAGTGCAGCGTTCTTGGCCGCAATCATCAAAGACTTTGGTCTAGCCTTATGTTGCATTTTCCGATGACGATACAATTGCATTGCAGTGTAGCATTCATGAGGACACTGGAGACATTTGAACGCTTTGACTTCTGGATGATACAGGCGACGATGGATAGACATCAACGTGACTTTTATAAACTTGTGACAGAGGTCACATTCTTGCTTTGTAGATGACATTTGACTGGTAGCATTTGGAGCTGGAGCCTCAGGAGGTAGATCTGACACCCCATCCGTGATCTCCATTTCAACTTCGTCTGTGCTCATCCTGTAATTTAGACAACATATGAATGAATTTGACCTTCACTTTGGTTAAAGGTCAGTGACCTTGACTAAATTACCTTGACTCGAGTCTTGTTCCAACTTCCAAGTGTCAAAGCACTCAACGTACAAGCTCACACAGTGAGTCACCGTGATTGATAAACAGCTGAACAACCTTTCTTTTTAGAACTTTGTAGTTTTCTAAATCTTGAAATTGAGGAAGACTACCTGGAGTTCCCAAAACTTGGAATGAAATGACGAGGAACAAGGAAGGATGAAAAACTTGAAAAACTTCCTTCGCTACACTCACAAAACAGCTTGTTTATTTTTGGCTTCCTTTGACTTTGCAGTGCCAAGTTATCCCCTACTTCCAGCAAAGTTATCTCCAAATACACACAATAAACAAAAGATGAAACGGAATTATATATAGTGATAGTCTACTAATTTCTTCAATAGCTTTAGCCTAAATCAAGTATTAGAAATTATTTAGGCGATTTTTTAATTGTTCTGGCTAAAACAAATAAATCGTAAAGCTGAAAGTAATTTTTGCTGGAATATTGCGGCACAATTTATCTGTTTCACACACTTGATGTGATTTGGGAGCTGAATTGCTGATATTTCTTTTATATCTAGGGGTGTTTTATTTGAAGCAAGCACGTTCAAACGTATACATTCAAAGTAGCCGCAAACAAGCTCTGTAACAAATGAACGCAAAGTCAAAACTGTAGACAAAAATTGCCCACTTGATTTTTGTCTAGGCCTATTACCTAAGATTTTTCATGTAAAGTGGGCTCTAGAAACTTGTAATTCAAGTTCTTTGAGTACGATATTTAACTAATTACAGGAATTAAATAGTACGAAGCCAATTTGGAGCATATCGGCTGGTTTGTTAAATTAGGGGGTAAATGGAAATCGGCTAACTTCACGCGATTGCTCTTCTCACTGAAAACACAATGCAATTCTCCCAACGCACTTTGCACCACCGATGCCACCATCATCAGAGTGGGCAAATCCAAAATTATGTAACTCCAGGTGTAAATCTGCAACTCACTAAATTAATTAACTAAAATCTTATAAAAATTTATTCGTTTGCGTTACAAATCAAGTAATTTGGTATGAATTTTGGCGATTTTGGAAGAATTGACAGCATTGCTTGCCCAACTATATGCATGTCATGAAGCTTTTTGTCAAACCAGTGGGAATCAGCAGTTTATTGGCATTTGGTTGGTTCGTTAGATTTTTTTTTACGATCTTCACGATAAATGATTTTTATTGAAACAACCTAAAATTAAGGTGCGATTACCAATTGCAGCAAAGACGGCGACGTCCTGAGTAAGTATTCCAGTTTACTGGCAACTATTTTGTATTTCATGTGTCATCTTTTATCCAGGGTCATCAAAGAACATGGTCTTCATGGCTAAGTGCTTCCTCTGCGGCCTTCCCTGTCCAGCAGAAATTGGATTGCGCTCAATGACTCCAAAGAAGAAGGAAGTCCTCACTAACTGGACCAGAAAGTGGGCAGTGACACTCTGCAGTATCCTGGAAGTTGACGAAGGCTTCGAAGAAATATTCATGGGAGCCAGATTCTGTTACAACTGTCAGGAGACTGTTTGTAATGCAGAATTTACTAACACCGCCGTCCTACGACTTCAGTCGACACTAAGAGTGCTTCGAGATGACATCAAAGACAGTCTTTTATGTCATTATGCCAAATTGGGGGGACTAGAATCAGGCATCGCTTCGGAAGAAGATGTCCCGATTGAAGATGTCATAAGGGCGCTTGGGGTGAAAACAGAACCTGAAGAGATGGAGGAGTCAAACTATGACGCTGCTTCGTATATCTTGCCAAACGTTAACTTTGACCTTGGAGTTGATGAAGCAGGAGATGGTGGAACTATTGCTGCTGCGAAGCGTCAAAGGAAGCGTCTTGAAACCAAGGTAGCCATAAATCTTTCAGAAAAGCGTAAAAGAGGAAGAGGGAGACCCCCTAAACCAGAAAAGAAAAAGAAACCGTCTACAGTCATTGACCAAGCGTGAGTAATAAACTACATTACTAATTTTAAGCCAAACGCTTCTTCTGTATATTTTATTATTATTTTCATCCAATAGGAACGTCGAATCGGAATCTGTTCCACACTTGGATGGTTTAGCTGACCATCTATTCCCATACGAAGACGAGTACCAAATGGAAGTGGATGGAGACACGGATTCTAAGCAAATTCCCGAGGGTGAGAGATGCAGCCACGACAAAATTCATTTCTATCTTTAATTGTAATTTCACTTTTATTTACAGAGGTTCAAATCGCCAGGTACAGCAGGTGAGATTTAATGCATGAATACACCTAGTCTATTTATGAAACAAGTCCAGGACTTTTTTGTTGATTTATGTTAGATCTGGAAGAAAAGTGAAGCCTGTTCCTCCTCCACAAGGTACGGAACAGAAACATCCAGAATTTTCTGAAACTGGAGATGAATCGGAACCCCCTGACGATCCTACAGATTTCGAAGTGACTGAAGAACTTCTCAACCAACGTAAGTTTCTAATTCGTTTACGGTTAAAGTATAATTTCATCTTGATTAATTTTCTTGCTGTAAATAGCCACAAAATTAAAAGGAGTGACTCAGTTTGAAGTGGATCCAGAAAGGAAGAATCGCATTCGGAAACCCAGAATATTTCAGAGATGTGCATACTGTGCCAAAGGGTTCGAGGTTCCTGAACTTCTTACAAAGCATGAAGAGCTTCACGATGAAGGACGTTTGGGCCCACTGGCTTGTGTTATTTGTGACGCGAAGCACATTATTAAAGAAGATCTTATTGCTCATGTTCAAAGGGATCACGAAACACAGAAATGGAGGCTAAACAGCTATCTGGAGAAGCACGAGAACTTTGAATTGGAAGGAACTGAGAGCTACCAAGGTAAATGAATTATTAATAATAAATTACTTTAGCCTATAGGCTTTAGAACTTATGAATCTGTTATTTGTTTATCACAGCGAGGATGTGCAGTGTAATGAAGCTCAAATTCACATGTAATATGCCAGAATGCGTTGATCTCAAGTTGGATTTTCCGTTCTTGCGGGACATCAGGGCACATCTTAAAAAAGACCATGTCGCAACTGAAGCAAATACACCACATCACTGCTTCCAATGTAACTTCCGGTGTCATTCTCCTATCCGGCTTGTTATGCACATTAGCAATATCCACATGACGGAATCAGAACGTCCCAAGTTACCATGTTCCTTATGCGGAGAAGAAGTTGTTTTCCATCGTATTCAAGATCATGAAATCAATTGCATCACTACAAATATGGCTCACATCAGTGCAACCTGCACGTATTGCAACTTATTATTCACCAATATGGACGAAGGACTGGCACATGAGCAACTCCACGTGACCAAGAAGATTCCCTTTGAGTGTGTCATATGCCCCGAAGTTTTCAGCAACCAGGCTGATCTCTTTTTCCACGTCCAGACGACCCATGAGCCACAAGGGATAGAATCTGTCCCACATGAAAATGTCATTCACAAGAAACCAACAATTGCAAGAATTCGAGAAATCCTCAAGTTGAAGAACCAAACTGAAAGCAAAGCTTGTGTTTGCGAGCTCTGCGGTCGACGATTCCAAGCAGCTCGGCATCTACAAACTCACATAGACGGCTTCCATACGGAACTCCAGATGAAGCCGAAATGCAGCATTTGTTCCAAATCAGGGGAGAATGACAAAGAAGTTGAGGAACACGAGAGACTCCACTTTGGCAAAGGGCCATTTGATTGTGTCCTGTGCCCGCAAAAATTCAATTCCACTTTGAACGTTCAGCGCCACGTCTACAGCAGCCATGAATTTCATCCATTCAAGTGTACCGTTGACGGGTGTGACAGCAGTTTTGAGAATCAATGGCGACTCATGTCACACATCCAAAGTCGGCACACGGCAAAGCCTTTCTCCTGTACAAATTGCTCGTTCAAAGCTCACACCCTCAGCAGTCTCAGAGCCCACATGCTTTGCCACACCACTGAGCCCACAATCCGATGCGAATTTGAAGGATGTGATAAGATGTTCGTGTACAAGAGCAGGATGAGACATCACCTGCGCCGTGCTCACAAAGTCGGACTCCCACCTCCAGTCTCGTGCAGGATTTGTTTCAAGACTTTCGAGGAAAGAGTTAGTTTGAAACGGCACGAAGCCAGTCACACGGACATTCGACCTTACATCTGTCACTTGTGTCCTGCTTCCTTTAAAGCCGCTGGTCATTTATCCAGACATCTCAAGATTCACAAGACAGCTGGAGAAGTTAAACCTCGGCGTTGCAGGAAAAGCAACAAGGTTCGAATTGGCACTGAATACGGAAGCAGCGACGACGAAGCGTCGAGCTAAACGGCGGCGTCAGAGTATTTAGTCCACAACAGTTCCATTCTGCTCAGCACCGGTTTCTACATCTGCAAATCATCATTGGATTTCTTCATAATTGAATTAATTACATTAATTAAGTAAAGTTTAGATTTAATTAGAATTTAATCTAAAAAGAATGAATTTCTGAGGCAGAAATTGCCAATCTCTGTTCATTGAAATGGGGGCGGGAAGAGCGTTCAAATATTTGGCAATTTCCTTTTGTCTTTTGTGTGTTCGGGCTTTCATTGTCCAAATTCGGAGACTTTTTAGAATTTTTAGGGTATTTTCGGAGTGGTTTTTGGATTGGATGAGTGGTCGATACCACTGGCCATAAAGGTAAAATAATCGCTCATGTCTAGGTGGCTAAATAACTAAGGTGTAATTAACTTTGTTTTTGGACAGAGGAAAAACATGGCCCGGATATCAAGATGCTTCCTCTGTGGCCTTTCCTGTTCCAAAGATATCCTGATCTCGATTGCACGAAGGAAGAAGGAAATGCTGACCAACTGGACCAGAAGTTTGGCAGTCTGTCTCTGCGGAATCTTAGAAGTAGACGAAACCTTTGAGGAGATATTCATGGATGCAAAGTTCTGCTCAGACTGCCAGGAAATTGTATGCAGTGCTGAATTTACAAACAACGCTGTACTGAGGCTTCAGTACACTCTAAGACTACTGAAAGATGACATCAAGCAAAAGCTCCATCGTCACTATGAGATATTGGGAGATCAGGAATTGGATCCGAACGGAGGCTCTCAGGAAATCTCAATTGAGAATGTGATAAGGGCTATTTATGTCAAACCAGAGCAGGAGGAAATTGTGGACGTTTCCCATATGGATGAATTCATTCTCTCCAACATCCCAGAAATTAATGAGGAAGACCAAGAAGAGACGATGACTGAAGGTTTCTTCAATCCAGTGGCAGTCAATGAGTCAAGGAACCTTACATCTGCTGTATCTGTAGACCAGAAAAAACGAATGTCAAGAAAAGTAGCGAGGAAAAAAACACTGCGTGGAAAACCAAAAGCAAAGGAATGCCGAAAGGCCGAGGCACTAGAGAAGCTTGAGAACCGGAAGTCAGAAGTGGTTTTACGTAGTCGGTGAGTGGAATATTTGTAAAAAGGATTTCTTTGAGAATTTTGCAATATTATACTTTTATCCTTTGTAGTTCTGGCAGACAAATCAAACCCGTTATTAAAAATTACGACGAAGAGTCCTCTGAAGGGTTTACTGATGTTGGAGAAAATCACATGGAATCTTCAGATTCGGATTTTGAAGTTGAAGAAAATGAAAGGAAACTTGTATGTTCAGATTTTGAAGGAGGAGAGGATGAAAGGGATATTTCTCATTCGGATTTTGAATTACCGGAAGTTCTTATGAAACTGGACCAAGGAGAACAAGTACAAGATGGTAAGATTATGTTTATCAAATTACCAAAAAACAACAACAATAATCCATCATTATGTGTGGAGTTTTGAGTCAATTTAAAGTTTCCTTGTAATCTCGTTCCCAGATTTGAAAACTCCCAAATCGTCGGATGAACAAGAACGTGGGGAAGAAGATGATATCCAGATACGACTCACTTGTAACATGCCCGAATGTCTTCAACAGAAGCTTCAATTCCCATTCCGTCGTGATGTTATATCACACATGAACGACCACCATGGAGGAATTGGGAAAGAATCACCTTACCACTGCTCCCAATGTACGTATCGATGCAACATGAAGCAACGGCTTATTACTCACATAATTAAGAAACACTCGAAAGTAGAATCCCGAACGAAAACTCCAAAATCAACTGGAAACAGGTTAGGATTGATACTTGATTCGATTTCTCTACTTTTAGGTTATAACTGATTCTAATCTTCATTTGCTCGTAGATCCAGTAGGAAATCAAAACGTGTTGAGCATAATTCCTCCGGAGAGTCATCATCCGAAGATGCAAGTGAAGTGGAAGTACCTGAAACAAAGCCTATTGGCCGTAAAAGTACGTAACTCTCATTTATTTTTATTTAATCTTGATTTACTTTTCACTCAAGTATTCCTTGAATTTGAAGGAATCCGAATCAGAGGGAAGAAAAAAGTTGATCCAAGTCCTAGAATAAGGAACCGCATTGCCGAAGTTCGAATGAGATGTTTATATTGCGAGAAGGCATTCATTGTTCCCGAAGACCATTCCAATCACCAGAAACTCCACGAAGGTGAACTGGGTCCACTGACTTGTGTTTTTTGCGACTCAACTCACACGAACAAAGACAATCTCGTTATCCATGTGCAAAAAAACCACGAGCTGCCAAAATGGAAATTGAAAGCGGTTTTGGAAAAACATCAAAATCCTGACCGCCTGGAAGTTGAGGCTTACCACGGTGAGATCCAAATTCACTTTTTCATATTTGATTTTTTATCAATGGAACCACCGGTGTATTCTTTCTTATAGGAAGAATGTGCTCTGCGCTAAAGGTACAACTCACTTGCAACATGCCAGAATGCAGGGACCTGAAACTGAAATTTCCAAGACGAAGAGACGTAAAGTTGCACCTAGCAAAGGAACACGATGAGAAGGGGATGGAGAATCCCTACCACTGCGCACAGTGTGATTTACAATGTCCAACACGCATGCGTATCATTCTTCACATCAGCAGCAGACACATGAAGGAAGAAGAGAGACCGAAGTTACCATGCTCCTTGTGTGGCGAACTGATTCGCTTTCAACGTATTGAAGAACACGAAATCCGCTGTGTCAATAACTTTATGGCAGATTTCAGTGCCACTTGCACATTCTGTAACAAACTGTTCAGCAATCTGGAGGAGGGGGAGACTCATGAACAACTTCACAAGAAATCGAGTCCCTTCGACTGCGTAATTTGTCAAGAAGTTTTCACTGACAAAACCAATCTCTTCTTCCACGTCCAGACAACACACGAACCACAAGGGATAGAATCTGTCCCACATGAAACTGGAACTCCTTCGTTCACGAAGCCAACAATTGCAAGAATTCGAGAAATCCTAAAGTTGAAGAGCCAAACTGAAAGTAAAGCTCGTGTATGTTGGATATGCGGTAAGAATTTCCAGTGTGACAAGCATCTACAAACCCACATCGCGTCAGTCCATAATGTCCTCAGGATGAAACCGAAATGCAGCATTTGTACCAAATCCTGCGACACCGAGAAAGAAGTTGAGCGACATGAATCTCTTCATTATGGCAAAAGTCCATTTGATTGTGTCGTCTGTCCAGCAAAATTTACTTGCACATTTGACATTCAACGACACGTTTACAAGACCCACGAAGTACATAGCATCAAATGCCCAATCGAAGGATGTGACCTTTACTTTGAAAATCAAGGACGGCTCATGTACCACAAGCGAAGTGTCCATGGGAAGAAGTCACTCAAATGTCCACTCTGCCCTTTCATGGGCTTCGTCCCTTCAGACATCAAACTCCACATGTTCGACTCACACAAGTCAGAAAAGGCAGGTTTCCAATGCACTGTCCCAGGATGTAAAGAGAAGTTCATGTTCAAATGCAGAAGGACTCAGCACTTGCGCAAAGTACACAAAATTGGACTCCCACCACCTGTTCCTTGCCGCCTGTGTGGAAAAGCGTTCGCCACCAAGGCCCAGCTCCAACGACATGAGGCCTGTCACACTGACATTCGACCGTTCATGTGTGAACTTTGCTCCGCTTCGTTCAAAACAAAGTGAGAAACCATTTAATTTATTAATTTTTTAGTTTCTCATTGGAACTCTTTCCTTTATAGTAAACATCTGACAAGACACATGAAGATCCATGAAAAGGGTCGTGCCACCAAGGCCCAGCTCCAACGACATGAGGCCTGTCACACTGACATTCGACCGTTCATGTGTGAACTTTGCTCCGCTTCGTTCAAAACAAAGTGAGAAACCATTTAATTTATTAATTGATTAGTTTCTCATTGGAACTCTGTGCTTTAGTAAACATCTCACAAGACACATGAAGATCCATGAAAAGGGTCGTCCAGTGAAGAAGACTACTCCAAGGAAAAGCAGGACTCCTTCCATCAGCGCATGTGCAAGTCGAGAAACGTCTACTTCATCAACTGTAATGTCAAATCGACCAGTCCCACATCCACAGCGGAGCTTCCCATGGGGTTCCGCATTTGGGACTTATTACTAAACATATTAATAGATAAAATATTGTATTGGAGTACGCAAACTAGGATCATAACGTAGTTTGTAATTAACAACTATTCTGAAACTGGAGCGTTAATTTCATACATTAACGTATTTTAACTCGTATCAAACTTTTTTAATTGTAGGTAATGTTCAAAGGCGTTCACATTTATGTAGGACACTGAGCAGAGGCAAAAGTTGTATTTTCGGTCTAATTCCACAAAAAACATTCATAATAGTAAGTGTAAATTGTGGAATTAACTATGAAAATATTATGATTACAAACATTTAATCAATATGGAGCATAACTTGCAAAGGCAGTCATTTTCACTGCAACTCCTTAGTATTTAATTACTTATTAGAATATGAGTGCGTTGGTGGATTTTATAATTAGAAGACCGAGTTCCGTCTGCTTGAGAGCTTTGACTCCTTATCACCTTTTATTTGTCTAATTTATTTAGCAGATGTGCAAAATACGATTTATGAGGATTTGGGTGACTAATAAGGATATTCAATAGGAAATTGTATTTGTATATTTTCCCAAATCAAAGATTGATTCCTATTCATAAGTCCAGGAAGTGATGGCAGTATTTATCAATTGTAACTCTAGCATTACCACCGGCCAATCAGAGCACTTGGTTTTGACTCTGTTTACCCCTTCCTTAATGTGGACTTACAGCATTCTTCTTACAGTCCTTGCATCGTTTGGAATAATCGGGAATTTCTTCAGTGCCTGGATCCTTTTACAAAAGCAACTTCGATCATCTTGGTCTCGTACTTTGTTAGGATTAACATTCTACGATACGTTCTATTTGTCTTCATTCTTGTTTTCCCATTCAACAGTCTACCTTGTACACCGTGTCATCAACTGCAGGGACTGGTATTCCAGTCTAATCCTACAAATCACAATACCCATCTACAAAGCATGTAAGGTTCCAATTCCATTAAAAACTTTATTTTCATTTATTTTTATTTATTGTAGGCTACACTGGTTCTGTATGGACGACTGCGTTGATATCTGGCGAACGGTACATTGCTATATGCCATCCGTTAAAGGCCTTGTCCCTCCTGACAGCTCGGAATGTAAACAAATGCCTCCTTGGGGTGGGGTTAATTACAATTGTAATTAACGCCCCGAGGTACGTTGAACTAACTTTCAGCAAGGACCGTCCATCTACTTCTCTGTCATTCGAAATGGCTCTCTATTACAGAACTTTGTTTTGCATTTTCATGATTTACATTCTACCGTTTATACTTGTGCTTTACTTTAACATCCAAATATTAAGAGAGGTAAAGTTTAATAGTAAATTAAATGGTTATAATATATATTTAATTTATTTATTGACAGATTAGACGAATATCGAAAAGGAATTCTGGAAACCCGATGTTTGCATCAGCCAATGAAGAATTTGTAGTGACTCAAATGGTGTTGGTGATAGTGGCAATCTACATTGTGGCTAACATTGGGAATCTACTGTTGTACTACTTGCCATTAATTGTAGGAACTGTTGACTTGGTACATTTGTACTACCCCTATGAACTATCAGAGTTCTTATGCAGCATTCCTAGAGTAATCAACTCATCAATTAATTTCATAGTCTACTGTATCAAGAGGAAACATTTCAGACAACAATTGTTACTAGAGTTAAATCGATTTAGACAAAACATCATTTCTTGTCTGGTGGCTATAAAACATAAGCTTCCATACTTTTTTAGAATATAAAGCCATACGTTGTATGTCACAACAAACCTCTTTGTTTCTGGACTTCAAAGTTTCACTAACCACTTGGAAGACTTTATTACTTTAATTCGCATATTTCATACTAGAAGCCTATATTTTGTAGCTTCAATAGAAAGCATTGCTTTGCGCGTGGCAGTTTGGTACGTAATTTATTGTCGTTGATGCTACAATCGTCACTATCGCTCAGAACCTATTGATTCTACACTAACGCTTTGTCTTTTTGTATTGGAATGATACGTGACTCTGATTTAGAGCTTATTACCAGTATAATTTCCATTCGTCAATACACACACTTTAATCTTATAACTTCATAAGATCTAGATTTCTTGAATTAAAAAACTTTCCTGGTGAATCAGCATCGTTAATTGCGCCGTATTGAAATCCGAAGCTTTTTAACTAAATGGTTTGTAATTTCATACAATTTCAACCCAATGACACACTGCGCGTGGCAGTTTGACGTAAGTTGTTTTGCGTGAAATTACTACATTCGTCACTCACTGAAAAGCTGAAGTCAAAAACATTCATCCATTAAATCCAGCATTACCAACTCTGCGATTACGTTCATCTTTACCTTATGATTATGAGCTTTAAAGAACCAAGTAAAATACCTAATGTAGCAATCCACATTTCTTGGACGGTGAGTTCTTGCCCTGATACAATCAAAATGGCAGTTCAAATATCAGCATTATGTTGAACACTTGCTTGTCACTTGGTCTACGAGGTACAGGGACTAACAATTTAGTTTGAAGTTCTACCGAATTGCTGCTGAATGGCCCAAAGTCTAAATGAAAGTAGTCCAACTGCCTCAATAGGAGCTGAAGTGTCTACAATTCAAGAAGTTCAATCGGCACTCATATGGCGACTCCAGCTCAGTAGAATTCAAGTCAATTCAAGACCTTGTCATAATTCTAACTTGTCCTTCAACTTCCAATTGAAGGACGTTCAGAGCAAAAGTTTTCATTCAATTGGATTGAAATGGAGGGGAACAAAAATCATTAGTCGATCATCATCATCGCATGGGCGCCTATAATCTTTTATTTCGTCGCAGTTTTTATTAAGTAGCGGAAGCTACTTTATGCATTTGTCCTGTCTGTCGTCTGTCTGTCTGTCTGTCTGTCTGTCTGTCGTCTGTCTGTCTGTCGTCCTTCAATAACTCAGGAACTACTGGACAGATTTCAAATCTGTTTTCAGTTATGAGTTCCCCATGGTCCCAATATG
>VNWY01001359.1:0-16368 GCA_009869845.1 Pseudachorutes palmiensis | reverse complement strand
TATTACGAGTTCTATCGATAATTATATTATTCGAGAATTCCTCGTTATTACAAGTTCTATCGAAAATTATATTATTCGAGAATTCTTCGTTTTTACGAGTTCAATCAAAAATTATTATCACATGTTATTACGAGTTACAAAATATTCTACAGGGGCCCTTGGGTTTCTAAATCCCTAATTTCTTGCTTGCGTAATATGTGGATACCCCCTTAACCGAGAAATGCATAATAACGCTAACAACTAATCCTAAAGACATGATGGTATGGAGTGCCTTCTGAAGACATTTCTTACGAGGGTGAAGGAAGTTGTTTTTTAGTGTTGATGCCCTTTGGAGGTCCATTAAGTTAGTAAACAAAGGGTTCATCCAGCAGAGACTGGGTTTCATCTTGTCCAAAGTAAATATCAGAATCAATATTTTGTCTATGTCTATGACTTTGGTTTAAATCCTGGGTATGATGTTTGAACCCTACAAGCCCGTAAGTTCATGTTATGTGGGCGAACAAGTAAGCCCTTCCTCTCATGTCAAGTGTCTTCACCCCGTGAATTATGCATGCATTTATAACCAGTCTGGATCTGTACATAACAAGGTGGATGATGAGCATTCCTCAACAACTCTAATCACAGGGTTCACAGGGCCTACTATGTGATTTATAACACCACCCAGACGCATTAACTTCCATTAAATATTAGGCCTCACGCAGTTCATGCGAAAAGACAGAATTCATGCATGTCAATCCTTAACCTCACACGTCCCTCACCCTTTGTCATAATAAAAAAGTTGCGTACGATGAAAAATTGTTATCGCAGACCTCATCAAATCACAGCGTCGCATCAAGAAAACAATTGCAAGGAGGCGAGACGGGGAAGTCAGAAAAGATCAAGAGATTAAATGCTACTGATGCATCTTCCCTTGGTGTGATGCATGCGCTTTGAAAAGCTATGTGTTTCCTCGATAAAACAACGGGTCAGGGTCAAGTTCAAACTGCTTGACCCAGGACAACTTTGTCAAAATAACAAAAAACAGATTATTGAACCGGCGTACAGTGAAAACATTACGTAAATGTTAAATGTTAAAACATCCTTTTGTCTAAAAGTCGCGGACTCTCGTGTAACTTTGTAAACATAGCTCAGCACCAAATAGAATTTCTACAGCAGCTCAGTTCGCACTTTGGTGAATTAATGAAGTCTGCGGGGCTAAGCATCAGAATTCATTTAAGTCTAAATTATCCTAAAACATTTCATGTAAAGGAATTTATATGGGAAAAGGCTTCATTTGGAGAGTAAAAAAACCCACACCTAATACATAATGCAACCTTCATCTTGTCACTAATGTTCAAACTCAGGAACCATAGTTGAATAAATTTTGGTGACAACTGTTATCACTTTAGTTATCATCCTGACGACGGAGAATATCGTTTAGGCTTTCCAAGAGCTCTAATGACGGGCATTTACAGGGAAGCACCGTTTCCACAAACAGGACAGTCGCCATACTAATAGACTGATTTGAATAGAACTGAAAAAGAAACACTGAAAGCACATTTATACTCACCACATCAATTTCAATTTCTTGGATTTGAAATCGTAAAATGATGGTCCACAGGAGGCCCAAAATAAGTCTTGGATTCCCATCAACAATGTCCTCGGCTCCTATGCTCTCAAGGCGTACCTGCAATTAAAACCATCAAAATCCTGTTAAGTGGAACATTCCATTGGATTCTGAACATCGCTTTGGTACTCGAGTACAAAGGAATATAAATTCTTTCAATACGCTTGACCAACATTGTAAATTAACGCTCTACTAAAAAGAAACTCCTGATTATTACAGTGTTAACGACTGCCCCAATTCTTTATAACTATTTGGTTCACCGGAAAGGTAAAAGGAAACAAATGTAAAAGTTGAATTCCAGGTATGCTTAATTCCGCAATGACAATGGGAAATTAAATTGTCTTGATTTGAGAATATGAGGATACCTTTGTGTGAAGAAACGCTAAGCTCTTGTTAACATTTTCAATCTTGTGAACTCTCATTTTCCCATTGTTTGGCTTCCCTAATTTCTCCCCAGAAATTATTTCCAATAGTTTGAGAAGTTTCTTTCCGTCTGCCAAGTCTGTGAACAAGTCTTCCACTTCCATACGAGCCTGAAAACCAAATAAAAATACAATAATTCATTAAACTTTTAGTTCATTTAGAATCATCAAGCGCATCTTTGCTTCTTTTTAAACATCAGGATTTCATGTTCATGTAAAATCCATGTAAAATCCAGCCAGAACAAATCAGGCTGAATCATCCCTGCATTTTTTAAATCTCCAAAAACAGAATGAATAAGAAAAGTTAAAGTAGAGGATGAGATTCTTCCTGTTTGAACGGAATTGAGTACTTCCGGAGAAAAGGGGTTCCAAGTCATCCTCCCCTTACTTAAACAAATAATTAAAAACTGCTGTTGGCTGTAACGTGTCATGGGAGAACCGAGTGACAACGCCCTAGCCTTGATTTTCAATCCAAAAGATGCGTCAGCGCATCATCTTTGTCACCCGCATATTCGGAATTAAGACGAATTTCAAAACTATTAAAGATCCGGTTTTAGAATCAGCGTGACACAATCCTTCTGAGGGAATGACATCATCTTATATAAAAACAATTCCGACCACTAGTGAAATCATAAAAATGAATGACTCTTTAAATTGTAGTGTTCGTGGAAAGGAAGGGCAAGCTCCATTTTGATAAAGACAAAATCAACCTGATTGGACTTTTCCTATTTGATATTTCATCGTCGAGATTTCATTTAGCAAAAAGGTGTGTCGAGTGAGTAAGCGAATGAGCTCTCTTTTACTCTGATTTATACCGCACGTAATAGCCCACTTCTGAAAGTGAAAACGATGAGCAAAGCCTACGGAAAACCTACGGACACGGACGAAGCCTTGAGGCCACTTCCTCTTTTGAACAATTACGACATGATTAACTAAACAAACCATGGGAAATTAGTTTTAGATTTTCACAATCATAGCTGGGTTGGGCTTGTTGGCCAAAATTATTTACAAGCAGCCACTGTCACGACATAAATTTGTGGAAATGTGGAGCAACAGCTTATGCGGCTCGGCGTAACGGCGAATTCAAAATGGGAAACCTTAGCTAATTTAGATTCAAGTTAATAAATTAGTAGTCGCCGCAAGGTGAAGGCTATTATCATAACTTCAAGGTCTCGATCCGATTCCTTTGCTCAAAAACAATGCGCTTCGACTTTTCAATTGTTTCCAATAATCTCTCTCTAATAAATCATCCAGGGGAAGAAAGTAAAGAGAATTTAATAAAGTGAGAAGACTGTACCTTCCCAAGGAATGAATTCATCCATTTTGTAAAGGTCTTCTTCTGGATGTGTAAACGTTCCTCTTGCAAGGCCTTGATTCGACCTGTTTCGAATTTCAAGGCGTCTTCTCTCTGGGACATCATTGAAGGCTGGGTAGAACACGGTGTTTGACACTGTTCTAATAGGAGCGGTGGAGTGGCACTGATAATTTAGTCAAATATACTTTGCACAAAGCCTCAGACCACGTTGTAATTCAACCGGTTACATTCTCACACTTTTTCTAAACATTCAGTAAAATACGTTTGTTGAAAATCTGCTAAAGGATCGGATGCAGTTTTTCCGGCTGTAGGCGTGTGTGTCTTCTCTTCTCGCCTTTGTCGTTTGTTCGATTCCTGCTCGTTCGTTGACAGAAGTTGAAAACCCGTTACGGAATCCTGAAATTATAAAGAACCATTACGATAAAAACTATGGACGAAAGCTGTGGTTCAGCGATGAAGAATTATCATAATAACGAAGCAGGATAATTAGATATTCTCCTACCGTAGTAGCGCAATAAAAAAAAGTTTTACGGAAAGGTATTAAACGCAAAAGGCTTCACACGTCCCACCTTATGCAAAAATGAAGCGTTCATCGTTCGGCTAAACCAGAATTTTTACCTAAATACCTAAACCATGACACATGAAAAGATCTCAATATTTACAACCCAGGCCTCCCTTTATATCAATTAACAGTGGGAATTAGCACTTTCGCAGCTACACTTTATAAACAAAACATCGATCGATTATAGACTGTCGCAGATTTTTGTCAAAGCCGGATGGAAACCAATTTCTAACCTTTAAAGTGTGTTAACAAAGTGTATTACTGCATGAATCCGTATGTGTACAGAAGCTAATGGCTCACCTTCCACCTGTCGAGTGATTGATTGAGTAATAAAGGACTGTTAATAGCCAATAGTGCTCGAGCAATTGAGCTATATATGGATGATTGTGCTTTGGATCGTTTTATCTCATCCAAATTCCAACGTTAATCTATCATCATCTGACTCTAACAATTAATTCCGTAAAACGCTTCAATATGCAAACGATGCTGAAGTATACTTGAGCCGCTTAGTTAACGCTGCCTTTAGAATCAGGCCACACAGAGCTACATGAAATATTCAATTTTAGCATTCCCCATTGAATGAGTAATATGCATACTGTCGTTGGGAAATTGAGTCTGAAATTGGTTTTTGTGATTACTAGGGCAATGCACTTTAGCTCCATTTAACCTGATCCAGGAGTTATTTGGAGTTTAACCTGGATATGGATCCATCAGCCCCGCACTTGCTCTACTCTCTCCAATCATTATCACGACGGGAGTTATCTTTTATTAATGATGATCAACATCCAAATACGAGTCATCACAAACTTGTTCTCCTTGGGAATTTGGCTCCATTTTTTTTATTTCTAATTATGACAATCCCTCCCCCATGCGGACGACAGGAGTGGAGATCTGATGCTCAATGATGATGAGAAATGGCTGCTTTAGAAACCCGATGATCGGATATGGGATCTAGGCAAGTGGCGAATGTTGTATCCCCTGCCAGTAGTGTTGGTTGCTTCGTTGCGTTATGAATTAAACAAAAGGATAGAATGATGTTTGTGGTGGTGGCACAAACAGACAAGAAACTAAACCATTATCATCCCCTGATCCTCCTAAGGTAAAGATCTGCCGGCCATCGAACTTTCCACTGGCTCCTTCCTTACTACAATTACAAGAACCCTACCCTCCTGTTATGAATATATGATTAATCGAGATTCACCTCAATCATATCTTAAGTTATGCTACGACCAAGTACTAACGCAAAATGAGTTGCGTCTAACCGCAACTCCTTCTTGACTCTTCCGGGACCAATTCATTCCTCAATAATTAATTACTACAAGTGTACGCAGCTCCCACAAATATTACAAGTATTCATTGCTTAGAACCTTCCGACCATGACCCTTTCGGAAAATTGCATTTTTCTTAAAGTTTGAGACTACTTTCTAGTGCAAAGAGGTTTAATGACAGCTACCGGACACTTGTCTTCCTTCCCTGTCCTATAATTACCTCTAAGCTTCGTTACAATATGCAATATGGCATAGATTTCATTGGAAATGAAATCTGGCTTCAACCCTGAAGCCGCACAAACTAATCGGTGACTAGGGAGCAATCGAGGAAGCCAAAGGAAGGCATGAACTTACAAGACCTTGGCTTGGAGCCTCGATGGTATCTAATTCTAAAAACAATGTTGCTGCAACTGCGGTTGAAAAGAACTGGGGATGAAGGGGAGTGACGCCACACTTGAAGTTCGGAAGTTTACACAAAGTTAATCCCGAACAACGTCCAGCAATCTTATCCATTCCCTTCCTCCTCTATTTGGTGTATGATTCAGTAATACATAATCAGAATTTGTTCTGTTTGAAATGGAAGTGGTAATCTAATCACCCTTCTCGTTCTGGTTCTGTCAATGTCATATACTTTACATGCACAACTAATCCCACGCCTAGGACAGCCAAAATTCTATTTTACCATCAATTATTATCAATTTCCTGGATAAATTTGAACATAAACGCTCTTGTTTACCAAGTATTGGAGCCTACCGACTAATAAAAGTCTTGCGAAGGTCTGCAACTATTGAATTCATTCACTGGCCTAATTGGTCAATAAAAGGACCATTTAGTCCCCATCTGCAGTATAATAGCCATATTCCTCTGGACAAGATGATACTCAACTAACTGGAATGGTTTCTGTGTCATAATTCTCAGCATAAAGCACCACTGACTGGGCTAAGAATTGGCGTCAAGATGACATTAAAATCCGTGTGACAGAGATTGCCAAAATCCCAAATATAAAGTACCACACATTTAGATAAAAGTGGAATGCCAGTACGTTGGTACCTTACTGGGTACTTTTGCCAGCATATGAAGAATACCGTACTCTTGTCCTAGTCATGTCATGCCACTAGTCATGTCCACAGGATGTCAACCATGTACCGGGTAGAGAGGGTATATATATAATATATTTAGGTATAAGATGGACAAGCTGCGCAGCTCCTTATGTAAATCACAGACGCCCTACCCGGGCAACCGGCGTTGCAGACCAGGGTGTTCAAGTATACTAAAAGATGAACTGAAATGTATGACAGGGTTTGACAATGTTGACCCTGGGCAGTGGACAGTGGATACTTGATGGACACTGTTAACTTTATGTACCTAATGATGAATGATTATATTTGTATATTTACCTTGTAATGTCCAGCTCCTGTGTTGTTTTGAATGTTGCTAATTGTGTTGTTAATTAGTGGATTAATTGTATTGTAAAGTATAATTGACAGGAGCTGAAGAGAGGACCACCACCACTGATCCTTTGCTGACTGAAACTGTGGTCCAACCCCTCCACGAGAGTCAACTGGGAGTGTTGTCATTTGGCATCTCACCCTCCACCCTCCAAAGAACAAATGGCCATGTACGCATGTCCACAACATGACAGAACCCCACCATGTCAATGTCATGTCACAACATACACTCTCCAGCAACATCCAGCATCCAACACCATACAACCATAGGGGAACTCAACCATACCCTCTGATGATGCTTCCTTTATAGGGGAAAAACATCATTACCAAATTCATCAAGTAAAAA
Organism: Pseudachorutes palmiensis; assembly: GCA_009869845.1. Classification (NCBI taxonomy): domain Eukaryota; kingdom Metazoa; phylum Arthropoda; class Collembola; order Poduromorpha; family Neanuridae; genus Pseudachorutes; species Pseudachorutes palmiensis. The sequence continues at coordinate 9,401 of VNWY01001359.1, read as the reverse complement.
AACAAAGCATCTCTGCTCGAGTTACAAGTAAAAAACAAAGCATCTCTGCTCGAGTTACAACCTGCAGTTTGGATATCCCCCATTACATGGTGACAATTTTATTTTGAAAATCAAAATTCAGTTGGTTATTTGAGTAGTTTAGTGAAAGAAGGCTGTTTTCAGTTGTGGATACCCAATCGAAACATGTCGTGCTGACAGAAAAACATTCCGTCTGGAGACTGGCGCAAAACAAACGTTTGAGAAAATGTATGAGGAGGGTCTTCATCCGTCTGCAAAACAAAAGAAAAATGTCAAATGGAAACAAACATTGGAGTCAATTATTTTTGTTTTGTATCAACTATAGCTCACCTTCAGCTGACCAATTACGTTAATGAGAATCCCGCCGTCGAACATTGGTTGACAATCCACTGCAGTAATTAGGTGTTGAATCTTCTGGAAGCTTAGCCCCTGCAATAAGTAGGTGTTGAGTGATCAAGGTACAATTAAAAATAAAATTAAAACTTACGCTAAACTTTTCCATGATTTTAGCGACTCCTTGGCATTGTACTCCTTCAAATGACATCAGAGAATCAGTCGGCTGTGAAATGGAGAAATTATAAATTAGTTCACCAATCTGTGTAGCTTTACTGCCCTGACCCGGAATGATAGTTGACCCATACATCCCATAGTCCTGATACTTTTATCCACTTTTTGCATTTTACATTTAGTTTAGACAAGTCGCTGCTGAGTCATCTAGCCAACTTTGTCTGCTTTGAATACTTTATTCCAAAAAGAGTTTTATGTTTAGTTGAGCGTGGTTTGTTACTTTTTAATCATTTGGCAGTGTGATTACTTTCATTCCTGACCTACTGTCACTGTAAATGACCCATAATTGTAATTTTTGTAGAAAAGTTGTCTTACGTGGTAGAGTGCTTGCAAGTTTGCCCTGATTTGTGGATTATCAAAGATCTGGTAGTATTGCTGCGTGAAGGACTTCCCAATGGCATCGTATTGTGGATTAAACAAGGTCGACATTTTAAACTGAGGCTAATCTAATGGGATCAAATGATACGAGAATTAGAGGCCCTGGACACGAGCAGCACAACTGAGGTCACTTTGAGTCGTTTTGTGACTTACGTCTACTTGATATCCACCAAACTCAAACACCGTCACCGGTGGCTAGAAGTGTGTTGTCCTCAACTAATGACTACACTGACCTTATGACCCCTTCAGTGGAGCTCCGGGACACAGTTCTGACGTGAGCCACAGCAGAGGAATGAAAAGAGGAATAAAAGAGACGGACGGACGGAAGGTTACCAACAAACGAAAGCGGCAGAGTTGGGCCATAGAACTTAAAACAAAATCGTCATGTGGATGATTTCAAAGAAACACGTAGGAATTGATTTTCAATTAATCAGCATAATACATGTATTTATATTATAATTCACTCTAACTTATGATATTTTCATCGCTTTGGCCATTGCCCATGGCCCATCGCTGTGTCCCTCCTCACGTGCCTCTGAGTCACGCTCTAACTCACCCATTCAATCTCATCCAAAAGTTAATCAGTCGGGGAGGAGCGATGAGGCACGAGCGTGAGGCCGATTTTTAGGCGCCAATTCCATGACGACACGATGGAATTTACATGAAGAAAACCCGGAAAACCATTGCCAGTCTCACTCAATAAGTTTAGACTAAAAATGCTTTTTTGGAAAAATATAACATGCATTTTATTTCTTATAAAGCTCCGCCTGTCCAGGTAGAATTTGGAGTTTGAAAAAACCAAAGAAAGCCAGAGATGAGTGGAGGGACAATGGTTTATCCGACCTTCAGTCTCAGCAGCAATAAGGTCATTAATTTCAGCGCGTCGGTCAAGGAATCCATCAGTATTTCATTCTCAGTTATTTCGTGTCTAAATTAAATCTGATAAAACACGGCGCCAATTAATCTTAACTGTGGTAATTGGTAATGTCCGCATCCGCGGCATGAGACGGAGCTATGAAGTACATATTAAAATATATTAAATAAGGGAACATACGGCAGCAATTTTCACTCAAGTTAATTTAATTAATCATTACGTTATTGGAAAAACAATTGTACCTATTAAAATTTAAAAATCAACAAGAATAGCGCATTTTGAAAACCAAAGGAAATAAATATTCTAATAAATTGAAACAATGGATAAGAATAATGGCTAGGAGTGCTCAATTAGTTAATAACATTAGCCAGTCAAAAATAAATTGAAATTATTACCAACTAATAAAATTCAATTCTCACACCTGAATTTGTGTTTTTTTTAAAAATAAATTCAAAGTCTAAGTTTAAAGTAATTTAAAAAATTAAGCAGGCTGAACTTGAATAACCTTTCACATGAATATTATAATTCAGGTTGCTAAAATTAAAGCGTAATTACTTTAAAAAAAGGGAAGAAATGTTTCCTGTTTAATTTAATTTATTTCCAATTTTGTTTTGAGTTTGAGCTTGAGTGAGAGGAGGAAAGCTGCCGCATTTTGGAGCAGTGGGGAATGGGGCCCTTCAGCTGATGTGAGCCAGCCAAAAGGGAGCAATTCATTTTCATGGCATGCAAAATCCGACAACCACATGAGATAAGCTATACGGGAAAAGAAATTGAATTTTTTAAAGAATGACTGATTAATTAATTAAAATTTTTTGTTGATTAAATTGTTAATTGGCGTCCTTTGCTTGTGGCGTTTGTGTGTGTGGTGCTCTCTGTGGGGCTGAGGTTGGAATTAATTTTAATTTTCTTATGCTGAGTTTTTGTATAGGGTTCCATTTGAGCCCCTGCCACGCAACTCACCCGGCCACTCTCCTTTGCCAGCCACACAGGGAAGAACAGCCATTGTCAGAGCCCACGTTGGCCAGTGACACCGCAGCTCCTAACAGACAACAGACTCAGGTCAACCGGAAGTGACCAAGATGCAGATCTTCGTCAAGACCCTCACGGGCAAAACTATCACTCTAGAGGTAGAGCCATCGGATACTATCGAAAATGTAAAGGCAAAGATCCAGGACAAAGGTACAACTTTTAAGTCACAAGTCACTTTGTTAATTGGCTAATTGACTATCAATTAACCGTCTTCTTTTTTTCATTAGAGGGAATCCCACCAGACCAACAGCGTCTGATCTTTGCAGGAAAGCAATTGGGTAAGAACTCAAAGATACTCTAAATATCGATTTCAGTGTCACGGCTCCAAGCCGGGGGACATGAGTGTATGTTCCATTGTGTGTCCATAAGGCCTAATTTTTAATTTATTTTATTAGAGGATGGAAGGACTCTTTCTGACTACAACATTCAAAAGGGTAAGTAATCAACGATTTTTATTAATAGGCGTTCCGAAAAACTTAACCGCTATAATAAAGGGGGAATGGGATTGTTAAATTGTTTTAGTCAGTTGACATATGGACTCTCCTTTTTGGTTATAAAGTCAAGTATTTATTCAATTTATTGGATTTTAGTAAATTAATTTCTCTTATTGATTTTATAACACGTTTGCAAGAGAAGGTTTGCGAAGAGAAAGTCCAAGAGAAGAAGGCTTATGATTAGATTTCAGGTCTCTACAATTATGATTTTTAATTTCAGAGTCAACCCTTCATTTGGTACTCCGACTTCGCGGTGGTGTGATCGAGCCAACTCTTCGAATTCTGGCAATGAAGTACAACTGTGACAAGATGATTTGCCGGAAGTGCTACGCTCGTCTCCATCCCAGGGCCACCAACTGCCGGAAGAAGAAGTGTGGACACACGAACAACATCCGACCAAAGAAGAAGTTGAAGTAAATGAACAGCAACCTGGGATCAAAGCAAGCTTTGTCCCACCTAACATCCTTGTTTATCGTCTCTGGTATTTCGCCTTGGATGACAGGAATAAATAGGTTCTGATATATTCAAATGTTCACCCCCTGTAAGTCTCAAATTCTTTCCAACATTGCAAAAAGTGTGAGGCATTTATTTTTTAAACTGGTACAAAGTTAGAATTTCGTTGTACAGAAATATGAAGGAATTACGATTAGATTTGAGAATGTAGAGAAGCTCCAGGAATGAGTGTGTTTCATCTCCAGCTGTGCGCCTGTTTAGTTCATTGTTCTTCATCTTGAACGTACCAAGACGAATTGGCCCCAGTTGTTCCAACTGGTGGGGACACACTTTTGGGCCTTTTCCAGAACTTTGGTTTGTTTCTGGAATTCTTCAGCTGTTGAATCGATTTCAGGACAGAATTGATTCCCAGCTTATCGCCCTTAAAAATAAGAGGTCAATTCAACTCCAAATTCACAGAATATCACTGCTAATTCTAACCAAGTTCATTTGATGAGGAACTCGTCTAATCATGTGGTATATTTCCAGCGTGGATTGCTTCCAAGGACGAAGATAGATTCTCGAAAATTCATGAAGTCCAAATAGCATTGCCACATAACGGAAATCAATGACGAAAAGTGTGACGGTAGAAGCCGCAAACATAATGGCAAACAACCAGTAGATGAAAGGCACAACCATTCTGTACGAACTGAAACGAAAAGGACAATTGTTAGAGCACACGGTGGGTAGAGAATCACCCATTGATCTTACTTCACAGCGCTTTCAAAAGTCGCTGCAACTTCCCCGACAAACTCTTGTAAGACACCGCAAGCATCCTGGAGAATTGTAAACTTTTCAACGATCGTTAATTTCCTAACGTCTCCCTCCTCGTCATCGTCGCTTTCGTCGAGGTTCAGAGTATCCTCTGCGCTTGCGCTTACTGCACTTCCTGCAACTGAGTCTTTGCCATCGGCTCGACTGCATGGTCTTGAGGTTTGAGTTGCGAGTGTAGGTTGAGTAGCAGTTAGCTGCAACAATTCAAAAGGTCAATTGCCTAATCCTTTTCTAAATTTCTAGCTGATATAACTTACTGTCCACCACCAAGGTCGAAGCCATAAAATGAGAATGAAGAGTGGAATGAAATATGGTTGGAAGAAATAGCAAAAGGCCAAATAAAATGTCAAAACTTTGAGACTCCTTTCAGGGTACTCCCAATCCAAACAGCTCCTGGAAAATTAGGGCATAATTACATGCTGAATTAAATATTGGATGAAAAAGTTATTTACTTTATGTACAGCCAGATATCATAGAAATTCATCATAACCAGGCGCAAGCGTTCCATGTTAACTAGAAACGTCTCAATCTTGAGCTGTGGCTTTGGTTGGCAGTACTTTAGTTCTTGTGGGTCAGTTACCCTCACAGCTGCCCGAATCTATTTCCAGAGAAAAAATTAACCGAGGCACTTAATTTCTGGGGTAGTTATTTTACCGGATTCCATGTGAGATGCATTTCTAGCAAAATCTGTGGATTGTTCCCTCGTGCAAGCTTGGCTAAATTCCGATTCTTCAGCTTGTACCAGACTGGTTCTCCATTTTGAATTTTCCACAGAGGAATATTTAATTTCCCTAGAAAATCTCGTTTGTGGTCCCGGTCCTCGTCATAAACGGTTACTTCCAGCTTGGACGTGATGTCTCTAACTTCGAAACAGAACGTTTTGTTCCATATCGGAGTTAGGGTTTTGTACTCTGTGTGCGTCTAGGAAGAAATAAAAAATAAAAAAATAAAATAATAAAAATAATTGAATACAATTGGGATTTTGGATACCAACCTGGACTCGGGCATTGATAAGCTCCAGAACGCAGTATGGATCCGATTTTCCACCAAAATCTGCTGCTCTCAATCCAACCGCTTGCATCACCTTCACCCTTAAATTGCCAATATCCCGAATTGCGTCGAGCTTCATAGTATTCGTCAGTGACTGGAAAATATAATTGCCATAATAAATTAGAGCGTGAGTGGTCGCATAAAAGAGTCGCATTACTTACGTATTTTGCTTTGATGGACTCGTCGCGACTGGGAATTGATTGGGGGTCGCTAGCGGCGGGGCGGAACCCAGAGACAGTCAGCAACAGCTTGACTCGCCCCAAACCATTTGTAAAGTTGAGTAACAAATCTACTGATTTGTCTTTATCGAGTTTGCAAATATCAAGGCTAGCTGACCCAATTGGAATTCTTCCCATTGGTGAATCTTCAAAGACATCTAGTTCAAACACAGTTGTTTGACCGCTGCCTTCAAACAGGTAAAAATCGAAGTGCTCCAACCATTCAGGTCGATCAGCAATTTCAGTCGTATGCCTCGACCTTCGTTTCTGATTCCCGAGTCTGAAACAATTAATTATGAACAGGCAATTGAATCAATTTAACTTTAGATCCTTTCTTTTTGTATAGTGCTTACCGTAGTTTGGCAAAAACGTTCGAGTACCCAAGAGTCACTGCAGCCCCATTGTCGCTTGTGGGTGTTCCCGTGTTGCGACGGAATGGTAAATCCCTAATATCAATAAGCAGCACATTCAACATCCCGTTCCAAGTCTGTTTCTGCATTTTCATTTGCGCTTGTGAAGTAATCGACTCCGTCATCAACTATATTGGAAATATTGTTTACAATGTTTTGCACGGAAGTGAATAATTTAATGGACTCACAATGTGTTGTTCTTCCGGCGTTCTTGGCGTCAAAGTAAGAGCCACGGTGAGCTCACCCATCGACTTTTCTCCGGCGACACCTTTCTTGGACAACGGAAGTTTGAATTCCCGAGACTCTCCATCACCAGTCAGTTTCCGTAAATTCGTAATGCACATTCCCATGAAGTCGTCCTTTGAGCCCCAATCGTAATCCACTACCTGCGAAAGTCAAATACGATTAATTACTATTAACAGGACAAATTGATTTGTCATTACCTTAAATACTAATTGCTCGTTTAGGTCCTGGATCGGAATGGTGAATGTTTCATCCCAAGCTGGATTCAAGTTGGCATATACTACTTTGGTTTTGTAGAGCGTCTTCTCAGCCAACTTCACTTTGACATATGGATCGCTGGAACCTAGAAATATTTGATGCAATAAGGTGAGCACTGACCGACCCTGTTTATATTTAGGTTCTGAGTTTTTACCGTTCTTGTCCTTAATGACTAAATCCCTTCCTTTGATCAAATGGACGGAGAGAGTATAAAAAGTGCTATCTATAGGTCTTCCAGGCATCGCTTCTGCGTCTTCCGACATGCCTTAAATGGAAATCAATCAGCAAATATTAGTTTTACTTTTGATTAGTTTGGATTTTCTATTGGAAAACGTACGGTCACTGTTGGCGACAATCAGATTTTGGTCTTCCACAGTGGTCGGCGTCGGTGCGACTTCATCCCTTCTTTCTTCGTCTCTGAAGCTTGTCCCAATTGAAGCCATGTCAGCAACTATAGCAGAAAGTTACAATTATTAATAAAACCTCACGGCCTTGTTGCTGCATTGGCACATTATTTATAGCCAGATTAAAAGAATTAAACAAATGAGTCAAATCTCCAACAGCCACTTAAGAGTTGCGTGTCTGGGAGTATCAATTCCAGCTGCATGAGTTTCTAAATAAGTAATGGATTGCAAACCCTATATTAAAAATGCAAGGCAAAAGAACCCATGGTTCGAGCATGTCAAGGAAGTGATAATTTTACCCTTCTGTTCGTGGTGACCACTTCCATTTACATTCTGCGTAGGTGCGTAGTAGAAGCGGGATTTGGACATCGAGGATGGCGTCTTGTTACCACGAGTGGAATCCGGAGACTTACTTCCCTTCCTCTTCTTCTATCAAACAAAAACAAAAGAGTTGTCTGTAAAAGTGGACACATGGACATGACTGTTATTGTTGATTACAGTGTGATAACTGAACTAACTGACCTTGAGGCCACAGAGATACTCCGTCAGCTTCCCCTTAGATCCACTTGATGAAGATCTCTTTGGACTGCCTATCCAAGGAGTGTCAAGAACACCATTCCCATTCAGGGTGGATGGCGTTGCTGGCACAAAAACGTCATCCTCAAGGGCAGACGTCGTCACTTCCATTGTTACCACTTATATAGTCTAACAGACCACGATGGACAACGAGTGGAAAACAAAGCCACAATTTAACATCACCAAAATCTCGGAGGAAAAATCTTCTCCTCTGATGGACGCTTACAGTAGTGTAGCTTTGTCACCAATTGGCCCCTAATGGATTTGCGGTTTGTACAACTAAATTAGCAGGATCCGAATAACAAAGGTTGAATCTGGTTGTAATTTTACAAGTAGTAAATTGCCTAGCCTTCCAGATTGCATAAGCTAGTGTGTGAATTCAAGTTCCAGGTTACTAAATGCTACTGACAAAGTCGAGTGCCAAGGGAAGTCTAATCTTTTACTATGAGTATCAACCGCAACTGAGGAATCAGTTTTCGATATGGCAGTTGCCACTGGGATTCCAGCCTTGCGGACTTCATGAATCTGTGATACTCATCGTTCTCAGCTTGTCGCCCTAGTTGGAAATTACGTTCCCATATTATTGTACGCTATATTGCTACAAATTATGTGCAGTGCATTCATAAAAACTAGCCTTGGTCATATAACATTTGCATGGTCAAGGCAATCAGCAACTTTTTCCTATTAAAAGTAACTTTTTAGGCCTTTGACGGAGAAGCGTTTTGTGTAAAACATATCTAGCGTAATCCATTTCACAATTCAATTCGATCCTCATTAGGGCGTTGGACGTCATTCCAGCCCACTTCTAAATTAATTTCCGCTCTAAAGTAAAACTATTAACTGTAATTTAGAGTATACTTTTCTGCCGGATGGAATGATTCATTAAAATGATTCATTCATATGCATAAATATTCTGGCCGACTCTATCAGGGACATGTTCAGTTTCAGTAAAATAATTATTGCATAGGAATTTGGCATTGATGGCCTTCCCCTGACAAGAATCAACCTCTGATAAATAATGTACGAATCCATGCTTTTACAAGTTGAATGTTCCATCAAATCCATTTGCTGAGCTGCTAAAGTTGTAAGCAAAAGAGAATGATTTGGTAATCAACACTTTATTTATCCAATAAATAATTTTAAACAATATTTCTCGTCGGGCTTTGGTATCTTAAAATTCAAAAATACTTTTTTCCTTATATGGTTAACCGACTGTAGCATGAAGTTCTGACAACTGTAGGAGCACATAGTGGCATCAGAAGCTTAGCACAGGTTAATTAAAATTAAAAGACGTATAATGAGCAATTCTATTTCCCCATAATACTGAAACCCTTAGTAAAATAGAACATTCCCCTGGATTTTATCGTGAAAGACGAAACCAATTTCATTTCATTTATGGATGTACCCGATGGTTCCAATAAAGTTGCATACAGAGCAAACTTAAACATATTGAATCCAGTTAAATTAAAAAGTAAACCAGCAAAGATGTCCAAAATGGACGGGACCTGCGTGATAACTAATACAATCAAAGTTAGTAAACCAGCAAAGATGTCCAAAAAGGACGGGACCTGCGTGATAACTAATACAATCAAAGTTAGTAAACCAGCAAAGATGTC
>VNWY01001358.1:0-16369 GCA_009869845.1 Pseudachorutes palmiensis | reverse complement strand
TTTATACGTTCCGATTAATCTTGTGTGGTGCTGGCAGCATCAGTAGCAGGTAATGAGCGAGGCCTTGTTATGGTGCATAGGTCAGGCTTTGTTACAAAATCACATTCCCTTTTACAGGTCGATTACACAATGTGCCAGTTTACTATATTACGGTCAATGACGGCGGTTACGAAGCCATTTTGTGCCTAAGAAATATTGTTTATGCTGTCATTGCATTGGAGCCTGAGTTGTGAAGGGGTTCCCCGATTTTCTAAAGTAAGACATGCTTTCTATCAACCTCTCCTGCTCTCATTATACACATGCGTCAACCTAGCCCCTAGCTAACAAACGTGGTGTGGTGAGCTCCAACTTTGTCTTTTTCTAGGCTCTAGTCGGATGCGTACCCACCATTCTTGGAATTTCAGTCCATCGAAGTAACTTAGAAGGAACCTTCTCGCCACTTGCACCAGCAATACCAAAGACCAGGAATCCGAAGTTCTTTTCTGGCTTTAGTAGGCGTTCAATGCTTCTAAATACAAACATGCACAAATTCTTGCGGTTGTGAAAAGAGTTCTTAGCAAAACGTGGCAGTATCACTAGGCTAAAAGATGGCTGAAAACGGATCACTAGGGAATCTTGCTGCAACGGGCTCAACTAGTGGATTTATTCCGGAAATGGAATTGATCATCTCCCAACTAGAGCGGGGAACCGTAGTTACGAAATTCTTTTTCCGGAAGAGGCCTGAACGTCGGACACTGTCTATCAAGAGGGAAACTCGGCAGATCGTATGGCACAGGAATGTCACGGGAAGGAACATCTGCGAAGGATCAAGTAAGTATTACACAGTTTTGTTGGGTAGGACTAATCTACTCAACTCATCTAAAATTCCTTCAATAGTTGACCTTCGAGAGGTAAAGGAAATTCGCCATGGGAAGACATCAAAGGATTTCGATCGCTGGCCTGACGACTCCAAACGACAAGAGGCTTCGAAGTGCTTTATCGTATTCTACGGAATAGATTTTCGGCTTCGGACTTTGTCAATCGCAGGTGAGTGTTTGTAATTATATAATAATAAACTTAAATTAGAAACCTTAACCTAACTTTGGATTCTTACAGCCTTATCAGAGAAAGAATGCGAATTGTGGATGAAGGGACTCAACTTTTTAGTCAATGATACAAGAATTGCCCCTTATACATTTCAGTTGTCGGTCTGGCTTAGGAAGGAATTTTACGGAATGGAAAATACTCGTGGAAAGTAAGCTGCTTTGTTTAATTCATTTCGATTTACTATATAAATAATTTAATTATTCTATGAGCTCTAGCATCACTCTGAAAGATTTGAAGGTTTTCTTGCCAAAGATTAACTGCAAAATGTCTACAACAAAGTTGCGCTCTGCCTTTCAAAATGTAGATACACGAAGATCCGGGGAGCTTGGATTTGATGACTTTATGATATTATTTCACCGACTACTGAATGATCACACGGTGAGGGTCAACAAATTTGAGCCTTTCGAACCTTTTTCTATCCTGATCTGACCCAATTTACCATTGTTTAGATATTCGCTGACAATCTAAGTCCGTATTCGGCTGACAATAGTCGAATAACCTTGGACGAATTCCATAGCTTCCTTCAAACTGAGCAAAAGGAAACTCCGGGGAGTCTGGAGGAAGTGTCGAAATTTATTCGAGACTATTTACAAGATCCTGGGAGAGACACACATGAGCCATACTTTTCCATTGTTGAGGTATAAATACAAAAAATTTTGGAGTCTGTTACATATGGATGAATGAGGTATGAACTAATCAGATCACATTAATCATTCTTTTCCCATAGTTTGTAGACTTCTTATTCTCAAAGCAAAATGAGATATGGGATTCTGCATACTCCGTTGTCAATCATGATATGACGAGGCCGCTCTCGCATTATTGGATTTCATCATCTCATAACACGTAAAAATTGTGTTGTAATGCTCATGATCTTGCATGATTAATAGTTAGAAACATTTTATTACAGTTACTTGACCGGAGATCAATTTTCCTCTGAATCTTCCGTAGAAGCTTATGCCCGATGTCTCCTTATGGGCTGTCGCTGTGTTGAATTAGACTGTTGGGATGGACCAGACTCACAGATTCACATTTTCCATGGCCATACTCTAACTACAAAAATTAAGTTCATTGACGTCGTTCGCTGTATTAAGGAGCATGCCTTCACCACATCTCAGTACCCTGTCATCCTAAGTATCGAGGATCACTGCACTCTCGTTCAGCAACGGAAAATGTCACAAATATTCCAAGATGTATTTGGAGATATGCTCGTCACCCAGAGTCTGGATAAGAACGAAACTCAGTTACCCTCCCCGGAACAGTTGAAGAGGCGGATCATCCTCAAACATAAAAAGTTGCCAGAAGGAGCTGACGAAGGTTCATTTGTTTCCAAGAATGACGACTTTTCCAAGGATATGGATTTAAGCAACACAATCAAGAATGGTATAATGTATCTGGAGGATTCAGAAAGCCAAACTTGGAACCCACACTTCTTTGTTTTGACGCACAATAAACTCCTGTACACTGAAGTGACCAATCCTCCCGAGACAAATGATGAAGCTGAAGAAGACGAGGAGCAGGATTCAGCTGAAGCAAAGTCCGCCGAATCAAGTGATAAGTCAAACGTAAGGAGTTAATGTAGAACGAAGCATGTTTCCTTATATAAATATTCATTTTCTACCAATAGTCTCGACATGAAGAACTCCATTTCAGTGAGAAATGGTTCCATGGTCGTTTGAGAGGAGGAAGGAATGCCGCAAATATGTTGATTGAAAAATACAAACATCTGGGCGATGGAACCTTTTTGGTTAGGGAAAGTGATACATTCGTTGGAGACTATACGCTGTCGTTCTGGTAAAAAGCAGTCTAATTTCGATTACTTCTACTCTTGATTTTATGATTTGTCTTGTTTCAGGCGGAGAGGAAGTACGAACCATTGCCATATTCACTCGAAGTATCACTGGGGTCAAGTTAAATATTACTTGGTCGACAGCCTCACATTCGACAGCCTCTATTCTCTCATCACGCACTACAGGTCCAACGCAATCCGCGGGCTGCAGTTTCACATAGTGTTGGGAGAGCCGGTTCCTCAGCCACAAAGCCACGAAGTAATTTCTTTTCTGATGCTTTGTGCTTTAGCTTTTGGTATGGATTTCGGCAGGCCTAATCACTTGCTGTGTTTTGCAGGACAAACCATGGTTTCATGGCAGTATTGACAGGGGTCAAGCTGAGGACAAACTTAGGAGGATTCCTCATGATGGCGCGTTCCTTGTTCGCTTAGTTCAGCGTGGGGATTCCCGCTTCGGCATTTCGTTCCGGTATGTCCCTACAATATAATATTTACAATGCCTTCAAGCCTTCATACAGCCCATGAGTATTCAGGTCTTAATTTTTTTGCAGGGCGGGTAAACGAATCAAGCACTGTGTCATCAAGGAAGACGGACGCCTTTTCACAGTTGGACTTAACAAATTCGAAACTTTAGTCGACCTTGTAAACTATTATGAGAAACATGCGTTTTATAATGGAGTCTCCCTCACATTTCCAGTTAGCGATGAATTGATCAGGCGCATGGGCATTGTAAGCGTAAAACTAACTTTATATTTAATTATTACAATATATACAGAACTGGACATTTTACATTTTCCGTAGAATCCAGATGAAGATGACGGTGTTTATGCACACCCTGAATATCTAGACACAAATATTTTTAACAGAACCGTAAGGGATGGATTACAGTTTTATTTCAAGTCCAGAATCGATTTCTAGTTTATGTTCTACATGATTGTTTAGCCGCTTCAAGCACGTGCCCTTTACGACTACACTGCGCGTCGTGAAGACGAGCTGGTAAGGAGATTCTTTCTTTACTCTATTCTGGAATAATGGCATGTTGTAATTATTTTGAGTTACGTATTTGGAATGAATGGCGTTTTTATTTATTTCGTTGTAAAATGGTGGCTTTTTTTAGACTTTCAGTGCCAATTCCATTATCAAAAACGTCATTCAAGAGCATGAGGACTGGTGGGTTGGAGAGTTTGGTGGCAAGCAGGGATGGTTTCCGGTAAACTATGTGGAGGTTCTATCCGAAAATGAATATGACGCAATGGACCAAGCAGACACGACGCCGCTAGGAAGTTTACAAAAAGGATCTGTGGAAATGATGGGAGCCTATGTGGAATTGGTTCGAAATGACTATGATACTAATATTCCATTCGTCTTAAAAATACACGTGGATCCCAACAATCCTCCATTTGTCGTGGGCCTGAGATCAGACCAGGAAGCCAAGGAATGGCACGATTCTATCAAGGAAACTGCACAAACTGCAAGTGACAGGGTAACAAACAATTTCTTTTCACGTGCTTGTACTTTGTCGTCCTAATTCCTTTTATGCTTGTAGGAAAATCAAAACAAGAAGATGGAGAGGATGAACCGAATTGCCAAAGAACTGTCGAGCCTTATAATCTACTGCTGTTCCGTCAACAAGTTTGTGATGGAGAGAGTGAAGACAAAGGGCAGGATATTCTACGAAATGTCATCATTTCCTGAAACTGCAGCAGAAAAACTGATGTGTGTACAAGAACCAAAATTTTTCATGTGGTATCATCAGGTAATACATTAAAGTTGAATAGCCTTCACCCCACAGATTAATATGTTTTTTGGTTGTTCTTAGGTCCAATTTAGTCGTGTTTACCCTAAAGGTCAGCGACTGGACTCTTCTAATTACAATCCAGTCCCAGTGTGGAATGCAGGATGTCAAATGGCTGCTTTGAATTATCAAACCCCAGGTCCTACAAGTTCTGAGTCTTTGAATTAGAATTGTATAACTTCATTTTCCTCTCTGTATAGATAAAGCGATGCAACTGAACCAAGCAAAATTTCGCCAAAATGGCGGATGTGGATATATTTTGAGACCAGAATTCATGTTCCAGGATGACTTTGATCCAACTTCCAAGGCTTCCTTAGTCAACATTGATCCAGTCATACTGTCGATAAAGGTATTTGATATTTCTGTCTTTAGTTGACAAAGAGATCATATTTTTACTGGAGCTTATTTGATTTTGAAGGTTATTGGTGCTCGACACTTGTCTAAATCTGGTCGTGGGATTGTTAGCCCCTTTGTTGAGATTGAAATTATTGGTGCTGACTTTAGCGTAAACTCGAGTACCAGCCAAAAGACAAAAACGATTGGTAAGATTGGTTATAATGGGTAATAAGATAAGAAACTTCAGTTTTATCGTTGCAGCTGACAATGGATTCAATCCTATTTGGAACGAGAGCTTTGATTTCGAAGTACCCATTCCCGATTTGGCCATGCTGCGGTTTGTAGTTCAGGATGAAGACATGTTTGGAGATCCAAACTTCATCGGACAGGCTACATACCCTGTAAGAGAATTGTTTCTCAAATCGAATTATCTAAAGAATCTAAAGAACTTTCTATTTATTTCTTCAACTCCGTTCCAGGTCCAGTGCTTGCGCCGAGGCTACAGAAGTGTCCCCCTTCAAGGATGCAGCAGTGATGATTTGGAACTTGCCTCTCTATTAGTCCACTTATCAGTCAAAAGTGCACGCGTAAGATAAAGCACTAAATGCTAGGCAACTTTTCTTTAGTTTAGCCAACACTCAAGACTTCGCATTTACTCGAAAAATGGGTCCAACAGTTGGTTTGTTTTGTCGAACGTGATTTGAGTCATATAGTCTGAAAAGTCACTTCTGTTATTTAAAGAGGCAAATCAGGAACGCTGTTACGAGGGTTTTATTGTATTTTATACTGCGCTTCTTGGAATCATGGCCTTTAAATGTCCAAGGTTTATTAGAATCATTCCGTTTTTTTTATTCCAAAAAATAAGCGGAATTTTAAACGAACTTTTATTTGACATGAGAGTAGCTCCTCATGTAATCTTGCAGCGCAGTTCATTGTTCATTTTACTTTTTAAATTATTATTTTAGAATAGTTATTTTCGTGGCGTGTGCTTTTGAATTTTTCACTGACTGAGTTCATCGAAATGTTATGCTTTCAATGGGAATTAAATTGCTATGCGATGTCCAATTTTGATGCCTTCGTTGTGAAAACGGAAGAGCGTCCTGGCCTAAACTATTTTTAATCGAATCGCCACGGGATTTTTAAATTACAACTGAATGGATGATTATGGATCATCATTTAATCACCATTCGCTTCTGATGCTTGAATTTTAAGACCAGGGATTATTCATTTTCATTTTGTTTTAAGCTTCTCTCATTTGTTGTTTAACTCTTCTGGACCCTTGGGATTGCTTGAAATCGTTTGTGTTCTTTGTCTATTGGGAAATAATCGGGTATGTACCAAAGTTCGTCATTATTTCAGCTATGGAAACTAATTAGGAATATTTGCATCTTATTTAATTAATTCTTACTCTTGTAGGAAGAAGAAGAGGAAATCTTGCGCCTGAAAGAAACTCTCCCTCTCCTGTCAAAAGTCATTACCGAGAGTGTCGAAGAAGGCGACAAGTTAAGGGAAGTAGTTGTACGGAATCAGTTCCTAAAGGCGCAGGACCAAATCATCTCATTAGTTGAAAATCAGCGACACCGTAGACGTGCCAAAAGTCAAATGGGAATGTCATCTTCTGCAGCTGCCTATGCATCTTCATCACAATCGCTTGCTTCCAATACGTCTCCGTCTCCTTCCAGCTCTACTTCGGAGCCAAGGAGATCCCACTCAGTTCATTCCTATCCATTTCAGAGAAAGACTTCGGGGAACTGAAATTATACTCAATATGGCTACGTATACGATATAACCATATATTTTCATTTTTAACTTGCGACAAGTGTATATAAGAGCCAACTCAGTAAGGTTGAAGTTCTTACTATTTCCTGAAGTTCTTGAATTATACTTTATCATTACGATTTCCAGCTTCAACTTACAGTTCCTCGTCGCTATACATTTATTTTTACCTTTATATAAGGCATGCGCACTTTTTCCCAGGCACAACGCAGTTTTATAAGCGTTTTGCTAATTGTTTGGGACACAAAACCAATGGAAAACGGCATGAGGGCTAAATCATTCCAGATTCCAGAACTCGGTGCCAGAAACGCCGTAACATAAACGGTTCCAAAATAATTTGGACAATCGTCCTTCTGAGGGTTGAGTGAGACCCTGTTGAATAGGGTAAGGCGGGCAGAAGTCAAGGCGGGAGAAGAGGAGGACTCACTCTCCCTCCTTCAGTCTGCGGCGGTCCTCAATTTTTGAGACCCTTTGAGACGTAAAAGTTTAAGACTGACTCACTGAGTCCAGAAAATTCAAGGCTTTGTCTCTTTTTACCTTCGGCTACGCTGATTGGGCCTGGAAAATTCATGACAGGGCACGGTGATGCGCATGGCCTGCATTTCCTAAACCTGTGGCGCACAGGGCCGAGCTGCGGGTTCGGATATGTTGACCGTTAATTGTAAAAGTCGATTCGTGGAAGCGTGGCTTTGAGCTTTCACTTTTTTTTACAACAACAGCCTGCTCTTTTCTTCTCAAAGCCACACCACCAAAAACCAGCTGTGGCGCAAATACAGTGGCAACCGGTTTAATCAGCGCTGAGGGAACCGTCCAAATTATGCTAATCAAGCCGGAGATTAATTAAAATGCTACAATGCAAATTGACCGCCCTATAAATTCAGTATAAGTTTAGTCTTCAAAACAACACTATCTTAGATTGGCTTAAAATAGTCAGCGCAAACAGCCCACCTAGATTTCCCAGGAGCGAATGTTTCCCCGAAAACATGAGGAAAAAAAATTAACGGGTTATTAATTTATTACTAATTTTGCAGGCATAATCGGGGGAGCCGAAGGCAAAAAGAGACAAAGCCTTGAATATACTGGACTCACTACTGTCTTGAATATTGTAGGCCCATTTTAGGGCCGATCCGAGCCTTGAATTTTCCATGCCTTCCGCAGACTGTCCTTTTCTCTTTCTTTCTTCCCATTTCCTTTCATTCAGTTCATCAGTTCAGTCTTCAGTGTCAGTCTTCAGTGACTACCTATCCTCCTTACCACTATTTATTACGAGAAGGGACTGAACTTCCATTCATCCATTCTAGTAGTTTATTCTTTACCACTAGGCTCTTCTTCATCTGTTTCATTTGGGACAGCAAAGTGGAGGTAAGGTCGTCGTCCTCAATTGTCAATTTATTCACGAGTCACTAAAAAACGCCAGCAAAACTAATTCACATTCCATTGGTTGTTCACTTTAGAATTACAAAAACGTAATGGACACTGGCGGTAGGGCACAGGGGAAGAGAAGTTCCAAGGTAGTTCGGGCAGTCATTAAGCCAAATCGTAGCGTCACAAGGCAACGCAAGGTCAATGGAAAATCCACAGAAGAAACGAAGCAGGTTCCTGCAGCTTCTGTGAAGATTGACGAGACTAAAGTATCTCCGGATATCAGTAAACCAAGGGGTCGCGTCACGAGGAAACGCAAGGTCAATGGAAAATCTGCAGAGGAAAAGGACCAAGTTCCGGCAGCTGCTTTTGAGAAGATTGACGAGCCTAAAGTATCTCCGGATATCACTAAACCAAAGGGTCGCGTCACGAGACATCGCAAAGCATCTGGGAAAACTACAGATGACAAGACGCAGACTTCGTCACAAGCAACACGTGGTTCATCCGCGTCTCCTACTCCTGGACCATCCAAACGGAAACCAAAAGCATCATCTTCGACTACTTCCGCTGCGCCTCCTAAAAAGGCAAAATCAACCCAGCAGCTAGCTAACGCTGCCAAGAAGAAGAAAACAACTGCTGGGAAAACAAAACGTAAAGCTAAGAGAGTACGGGTGTGGGTCAAAGAATCTGATTTTGACCAGATTTATCAATTCAAAATCACTCTATTGGATACTAAACCAGTGATTTGGCGAAGAATCCAAGTTCCATCGGTTTACACTTTTCATAAACTTCATTTGGCGATTGCATGTGCCATGGGGTGGCACGGACGTCATTCTCACAAGTTTGAATTGCATGACGGAACAACAATTGAGTATCAAGGTAATTTTTCGCTATGCAATGAATTTCTTTTTAATTTTGATTTTACAGCTGATCGTTATTTAATAGGTCGTGAGATTTTTGGACTGGACGACGATGTGGAAGACTCATTGGACGAAACCGAAGAGCTTATTGCCAATCGTTTCTCTCTCTCTCATGAATTCAACAATCGTATGTTGTACGAATACGACTTTGGAGATTCTTGGGAACACGAGATTCACTTGGAGAAAATCTTCAAAGGCCTCCCAAACACCTACTACCCAATTTGTACTGCAGGTAGAAGAAACACATGACAAATTATCAATTATATTTACTTTTTCGCTCATATCCAATTTTTGCATGATTTTATAAGGTAAACGTGCTTGTCCTCCAGAAGACGTTGGTGGGGTGGATGGATACTACAATTTTTTGAAGATTCTGATGAACCCACAAGATGAAGATTATGAACACACGAGGGAATGGGCTGACGAAAGCGAATGGGGTGATGATCCCGCACATTTTGATCCAGATGAGGTTGGTTTCATCCATTGATGAAGTGAACACTTCGATTCAAAAACCTCATTTCATACCCAATTTTCTTTCTTGAAACTTTCAACATTTATTTCAGTATTCACTCAATAAATAAACTACTGTCTTGTACTCCCAGAAGTCAGTGTTCAAGAAATTCTTAAAATGAAAACTTTAAATCTTAGTATAGGGTGTGTTTTATTACTGCTTATTGGATTGTAACTAAACAAGGATATTTCAACATATTTCAGCGATGCTCATACAATGCCTATAAATTCATCCGTGTTTACTCTTCGGTTGCGACGGTTTCACTGGTTTTGAAACTTTAGCAGCCACTTTCGGCGTCTTGGAAGCAATAGTTTTCGGCTTGACATTTTTAGGTGTAGCGCTGAGGGCCTTACTAATAGCTCTAGTTGATTTGGTTGTTTTAGCAAGGGTGTTTGGTTTTAGATTTGCTTTGGTCTTTGTACTACTTTCACGATAAGTTTTTCCAGTTAGTTTAGCTCCAGTACCTTCTGCTTGTTGAAGGTAGGTTTTACTAGTTTATTTGAGAGCCAGAAAAGAAGTGAAGTCTTAATAAAAGCTATAGCTAGATGCTAGGATTTGACAAGACGCTTGGGAGGACAAATCAATCGGGGGTGATATCCAGAGAGGATCCTCACAAAGAAAAGTTTGATTATCTACACAGGGATTCTTAATTCTAACACCTTCCCTTAATCTAACATTTTCTGAAATAAACTGAAAACTGAAAAAGGAAAACTTAAATCTAATTAGTTTTCAGAATCTAAACTTCCTGGGCGTCTGCCGCTTTTATGGGCTCAGCCATTACAGTCACGCTGACTTGTCTATTCTTACAAGTGTAAATAAACAAGCCAATAACTACAGTTATTAACAACAACAATGCACTGAGTGCAATCCAGACCAAAACACTTGACTTTGAGTCATCAGATCCTCGTTCTAAATTCTTCCTTGCCACCACGATGGGATGTTGACGTAGATCCGTCAGATTCAGCTTGGGCTGTAATTTCCAGTTTCGCGTGCATAGTGAAAAGCGGGTCGTTGGCCTGTTGATAGTCCAAGTGGAGCTCTTTCCCTCGATACTCCTGTCCGTTGATCCGGAAATCAGCAGTCATGGGGAGAGTGAAAACGTCATCTGGGCACCACTCCGCACGTCCTCCGATCTCCAGAATGCTTCTAGGGCAGTAGATGTGATATGTTCCATGGATGGGCTTGACTTGTACGAACTCCTGTTCATCAAGTTTCCTCGAAGGTTGACATCCTTCCGGGGCAAAGTGGGTCGTCTGATCCTCAGCGTCATCGTGGGGTAAACACCCCCGGATGGGGGCCGCCATCACATCTTGAGCTGCTGGCAATTTTCTAACCAGCGTAATGAGGCACTTCTCCTCCTTGGAAACAACTGCCGCCATTGGTCCTGTGTATTTGATGTGACACGTCTGATTTTCCCCTTTAAACATCATATCAAATGGGTCAGCTTCGATCAATTGTATAGTCTTGTTCACAACAGGGACAGTGAAGTCGACAAAAACGTCCTTTTCGTCGTGGGACATGTGGCAATGACTGTGACTGGCAAATTGAATAGGACAATCTTCATCTAGGCCACATGGGATGGTGATGTTAAGGAAATCAAAGAGTCTTGGGTTGACCTTCCCTGCTTCTTTGAATCTGATTGACTCTCGAATGATATCCCGTCCCATCAGCATCCTCGTCGTTATGTAAGACACAGCAAAGTTGGTTCCAATTTGCTTTGCCTTGAGCTCGTCAGTGTCATTCTCACGTTTTTCTAGACGAGTAATGAGACTGTTAAAATCCGTCTGCATTTTCTGAAGGCTTCCTTCTGCGGTTTTCAGCCTATTGTCCAATGAATTGACTTTTTCGTCCTGTTTCTTCATTTCCTTTTCCAAATCCGAAATCTTTCCACGATTGATGCTTGCGATGGTTGTCCCCGCAATTCCAAGAGCCACAGGTGTCACTACGGTCACGATCACAATGACAAGGAGGATGGTTCCCGTGATGAGAAATCTCTTTTCTCTGATGATGATTTCATCCGGGCCTCGATGAAGGACTTGACGATGGCCTTCTTTAGGACACATCTTCATCAGCTCGTCCTTAAAATACTCCTTGTACATGACATTGCAGCGATGGCGGGCGAAATCAACCAGGTCCTTGTGCAAGGTGTCTGAGTCCAAAACCTCACACGGGGAGATGAGTCTGATGCGTAGATACACCCGGTTATGCCCCGTGGTCAATGGGATATTGCTTGGTCTCCATAGGACAGGCTGGGAGTTTGTGACGGAAGTTGCTCTGGTTCCTCGAATGATGACAAGAGCAAAAAGCATCAGAGTGGTGATTGGATTAAACCGGACCGTTTTCACCCTCCTTTCCTTTTCTTGTCCTTTCTCCTCTCTAGGCCTGGAGTTAGAGGCAGCTTCCGCTTTTTCACTGTTGACCTTTCCTGTCTCACACGGTCCCGCTTCCTGCATATTCATGAGCCGTCGCATCTCCTGGTGCTTTGTCTTCAAAAGTGGCTTTGTGAAAACGTCCGCAGTTTGAGCGTCAGTGGGAATGTAGCTGACCTCGATTTCTTTTTGTTCGACTAGCGACCTAATGAAGTGGAAGCGCACGTCGATGTGCTTACTTCGATTGTGAAACACTGGGTTCAGGGCGAAATTGATTGAACTTTGATTGTCCACGAGGATCTTGGTAGGATTGACTTGTGGGAAACCGACTTCTTCCAAGAGCCTACACAACCAGACTGCCTCCTTGGCTCCAATGGCAAGAGCAACGTACTCTGACTCAGTCGAGGACACAGCAACGATGCTTTGTTTAGTGCTCGACCAGCTAATGAGGCATTGGTTGAGAAAGAATGCGAAACCTGATGTGGATTTTCTATCCAGTCTGTCCCCTGCGTAATCGGAGTCCGTGAATCCTGAGAGGGTGACGCCATCGATGCCATCGCCTGATCCAAAATAGAGTCCAAGGGTCTTTGTACCTTTTAAATATCTCAAGACATCCTTCGCAGCTTTCCAGTGGGTTTCATCGTGACACGAGGCAAATTGAGCTAGCTTCGATGTGGCATATGCGATGTCCGGGCGTGTCAGTCTTGCTAGAAATAGCAAGGACCCAATGAGCTCACGATAGGGTCGTTCATCTTCCGTTTCCGCTGGCAGAAGATGGGGATTAGGCGACATTGGAATGGCCAAGGGTTTGCATTCAGCCATGTTAAACCTCTCCAGAATTGAGTTGATATAGGACTTTTGAGTCAGCATAAGTCCTTCTTCTTTCCTCTCAATCTCAATTCCCACGTATGTCGTCGCTTCACCATGAGTCACCTCAAATTCTGATCCCATGAGTGCGAGGGTGTCTTCAATAAGTCCAAGCTCCTTGCAGACAACGAGGCCATCGTCCACATAAATGACTATCAGCATCATGTGACCTTTCACCATTCCCACGAAGAAACAAGGGTCACCCATTGTCTGCATAAATCCATTCTGGATGAGAAACTTCGAAATCCTCTCGTACCAGCAACGGGGAGCTTGTTTTAACCCGTACAGGGTTTTCTTTAGTAGGCAAATGAGTGTTTTAGGCATACGCTCAAATCCTTCTGGCTGTTTCATATACACGGTTTCTTCCAGATTACCGTTCAGGAATGCTGTCTTTATGTCGAACTGGCGGATGTACATTTTCTGTGTAGCTGCGATCCCCAGGATAAGGCGAATGGACTCAAATCTGCACACTGAAGCGAAGATTTCAAAGTAGTCAATTCCAGGGCGTTGTTTGTAGCCCTTGATGTCAAGGCGGGCCTTGAACCTTTCAATTGAACCGTCCTTCAGATGCTTTACTTTATAGACCCAACGGCAGTCCAGTGGTTTGACATTCGGTGGTGGATCCACGTAAACCCAAGTCCCATTCCGGTTGTGGCCCTCCATTTCTTCTTCCATGGCGGTGAGCCACTCCTCTCTGTTTGCACTAAAGACAGCTTCCTTGTAGGACTTTGGTTCCTCTACATGGTGGGTCAAGTGTGAGGCAAATCTGGCTGGCTTCACTAGTTTTGCTCTCTCCCTCAACTCCCGGTCCGAAGGGATGACGACAGTTGCTTTCCCTGACTTCGGAATTTCCGCAGTAAACTCGCCTTTTGAAGTCTTTACTAGGATTTTCCTCAACTCCTCCTTAACTTCCGTTTTAATCTGGGGAGACTCCTCGTCTTTTACTGGGTCGACTTCTTTTTCAGGGTTCAGCTCTTCAGTGGTTTCTGTTTCCACTGGGACAACCTCCGTCTCCACTGGGACATCCTCCATGTCACAGGTGAATTGGATTGTAACTCGACTGTCATTCTCAGTTTCAATGAACGAGACGTATCGTTCAATTGTAACTGTGTGACTTTCTGGATGATAAATGCGGTAGTGTGAGGAAAGACTGTCGTAGCCAACTAAAATTCCCTTCTTTCCTTTTGGTTGCCAGACAGTGCGATTTTCCTTTGGGACATGAACAAACGCAGTACATCCAAATGCCTTTACATGCTTCAAAGAAGGCTTTCTCCCAAAAATCTGCTCATACGCTGTGATGGTGGGACTTTGCGAGTCAGGAAGGCGATTGTGAATGTAGACTGAGGCCGCCACTGACTCGGCCCACATGTTCTGAGGCAGCTTGGATTGAATCAACATGGAACGGGCTGTGTCCTTGACAGTCCTGTTTTCTCTTTCAATTTTTCCATTTGATTCAGGACAGTGAGCAACACTCGTGCTATGAGCAATTCCCTTTTCAGAGCAGAAAGCGTCCATCTTCAGATTCTCAAATTCCCCCCCAAGATCACTCATGAAGGCTTTCACTTTTCTTCCCGTCTGGGTCTCCATGAAGTTGATGAAATCCTCAACATGGGCTTCCGCTTCAGATTTGTGAGCCAGGAAATACACAGCTCGAAATCCACTGAAGTCGTCCTTGAGGAGAAGAAAGTACTTGGCTCCACCAAGGGAAATCACAGGCATGGGTCCTGCCAAATCACCATGCATCATCTCCCCGGCTGCTTGTGAGCGCTTGGGTTTTGAGGGAAAAGGCTTCCTTGTTTCCTTTCCCTCATGGCAATCTTCACAGTCAAAGTCTTCTTTAAGCTCATCAATGGGAATTCCAGTCACAGCATCTGTGGCTACGCTTTTCCGGATTGACCTCATGTTGACATGGGCAAGTCGGTCATGCCAAAGTTTTGATTTGCTGGTGAGTAGCGCCTTCCCAACAATTGGACGGAAATTCATGATGTACAGGTGGTCATCTCGATCCGCAGTGGGGCCCTCCACCATCCCTTTCTCGAAGAAAGTACAGCTTTCCTTGTCCTTGATGATCACGTAACCTTTGTCTGACATTACTCCTTCAGAGAAAAGATTGGAGGCTCCAGGGACATATAGACACCCATCGATTGTGCAAGTGGTTTATTTCCCTTGAAGAAGGGCTTTCAACTGCACTTTTCCAATGCCAATTGCAGTAATGACATTTCCATCAGTGATGTCAAGATCCATCGGCTCCTTTAACTCTTGGATTTCAATGAACCACTTGAGATTACCGCAAATGTGATGAGTGGATCCAGAATCACAGATCCATTCATTCTCTTCTTCCAATTTTCCAGCTATAAACACTCCATTAAGCTTTTTACAGAAGCTCCACTGGGCATTTTTGTCATGAAAGACCCATTCGGCCGTGTTCCTTCCCGTCTCGAATGCCTGTCTCGATGTTGAGGGGCTGGTGAGGAGGGACGCTGAGTTGGGGCACGCTGAGACCCACCCGCATTGGCGTCTTGGCGTGGCCGTTCACCCCAGGCGCCATCTTGCCTCTTGGGACCACGACATTCTCGGGCCCAATGACCCCTCTTACCGCAATTGTTGCAGTTGGAGTTCTTTTTCATGTCATCAATATTCTGACCCTTTTTCATTTGTCTTCGGTCTATGGCAGCTTCAAATGCTGCACCTTTTGTGCGCATTGGCTGTGATGCTGCTTTCTCCTTCATCTCCAGTTCTTCCTTCCGGAGACGACAATGTAGCATTTCCATGGTTTGATCGGCAGCGGGGACGCTGTCCCAAGCTTTCTTAAAGGCCATGTACTGACTGTCAGGAAGCGATGACACTATCTTCGTAATCACTGCACTTTTGTCCATTGGGACTTTCAGTTCATCGAGGCTTCTAGCCAAATCTTCTATATCTTGAAAAGCGTCAACGGCGCTTTTTGACTCAGGGATTTTATAGTTAAAGAACTTTGTGAGGGTATGCTGTTTATTCAGACTGCTCGTGTCTGAATTCACCTGAGCTAACTTGTCCCACATTTCCTTTGATGTGGAGACATCATAGACATGAGTTGATTGTCGCTCATCCAATGTCACCCCGATGATGGCACGGGCCTCGACGTCTTTCTTTTTCCACGCTTTTCTGGTGGCTTCGGTGACACTCGTGTCCGTTGCACTTGGCTGGACTTCGTCACCGGAAACTACACTAAGTAGTTCCGCTGCTTCCAAGATTGGGCGAATCTGAAATCGCCATCTTTTGTAGTTTGAGTCATTCAGCTTCACAACTTGTGACAAATCAATCTTTCTTGATGTTGCCATGGTTGATGGAGGACTTTAACCTCTTTTGCTAAATACTTTTGCAAGAGATAGCTCACTGAGGACTTTAACCTCAACAATTAAAAACTGCTTGGATCTTTGCCAAAGTAATCGTGCTGATAACGTGTTGAAGTTTTACGGGTTTATTAGATCAAGCAAGTCAGAGAGTTGGTTGTAAACTAACTAGAGTATTGGTGGGTCACCACCTTATAGCTAAAGTGGTGGCTGGAGAAAGGGAAGCTCC
>VNWY01001357.1:0-16419 GCA_009869845.1 Pseudachorutes palmiensis | reverse complement strand
GCATGCGGTTTCTTATGGGATGCATTTGATTCAGCTTAGCACTGCAAGTGGAAGTTGCTCCTCATTAATTAATTCCCATTCACAAAAACACTCACACGAAAAAGAATCTGTGTGCCTAGCGACACCCATTTAAAGCACTTTTTGAATGTCGAATTCGGCAGAAGAATTCTCTTAAACCCTGTTTCTGGGTTATACCGGGGACAGTTGGTAAAACGTAGTGCAGCTGAAATAAGTGTTTATGCTAAAGCACGACCTATTTGTATACGATAGGTCGAGCTAGTTTTTTTGAAATGGCGAATGCTAATCAAAGATACGGACAATTAAAAATATACGGGACATTGTGCGCAATCGAACTAAGGGCCCTGGTGGTACAGTGTCTGTTCACAAAGTACGACAAACAAAAATTTTCATATAATTTTCACATTGTTTAAAGTGTGAAATTCTTTTTGTAGCCTAATCCAAACGGGCTAAATGCAAATGCAGATTGCCTACAAGAAGATTGAATCAAAGTGTTTATTCACTTTGATTTAAATCATGTTTCAGTACAAACAAAAATACATCTTATGTACACCAAGATGGCATATGCATTGGATCGACTGGCACGGGCACTTATTTTTAGACAGGAAATTAAGACAAGAATTTCCCCGATGGCTGTTTTGGTTCAAATTTTATTGTTTATTTGTTTATTGTTGTTTATTGTTTATGATCAGAATTTTCTGCTAAATCAATTTCATCAATATAAGAGCAACCCTAATAACTCTTTCTCTTCGCAAATCGCAACTGCGCAAATCTGCAATATAAATCACTCAGTCTTTGTTCAGTCTGCTCAAAGGTTGTCCACTGACGCAAGGGTTCTGAAATCATTCCCACAGTTTGAGCAGAGATGAAATAATGTTATATAATTGAAATCGGATTCCTATTCCGGATCTCACGACTAATTTATGCGGCGCGGCGCATTAATATTAATAGAAACAACTTCACAATTGAATAAAAACACGATAAGGTCATCTTGTTTTCGCAAAAAAACTTTTAACGTCACTTTATTATCATGTTTAATAGAGTCCGGCTGTTTTATTCAAATGCCTTGGCTGTCTGCCTCGTCCTATGATTAATTACCAAATTCGTCAAACTTTTTAGTACTGTGTGACAGCAACATACTTCAGCGCAATGCGTGGGTCGCCGCCCTCCATGTCAACAACAAAAGTTGGTGTCACTACATCTAATCTCTGATACCTCATCCTCTCAATTCATAAGCTTGACAGTATTCTTTCCTAATGGACTGGTTTTGCGTGTTTGTGTTAATTCCAGACAATTCATGGTCATGGATCTGGTCTAAGTTAGAATCACAATGTTTCATGAACAGTGGGTGGTATTGCTTTTATTAAAGCAATTTTTATTTGATTTAGAGGATAAAAAGCACGAACACTGCCACTTGCATGATTTATTCGCGTCTAGAACCTCATAACTCCGGATCTTTGTGCACCTCGATTTATAATGGCGAAGCAAATTCAAATCCTTGACTGCTCCAAAATCGAAGGGAATCTTCAAGATATTCAACACACTCAACAATTCAAGGATTTTACTCAACAGCTTGGAGACGGCATACGTCAAACGGGATTCGCGTATTTTGTAAATCACGGATTGGCACCGGAAATGGTATTTAATGAATTTCCGAATAAATAAAGATTCTTTGCTAAAGTCGCCAACTCAGAACATTTTACACTAGGTCTCCCGGGTTTTCTCGAATTCCAGGGACTTTTTTAATTTGCCAGCCAATCTCAAGCTAAAATACAGAAAAGTAAATGCTCCAGAGAATTTTCATGGCTTCACAGCAACCCAAGATGAAAAGTACAAATATATAGCTCGCAATTATGAAGCTTGGGATTAACCTTGCACATTTTTCAGCGTTACTGGATTGGTAGGAAAATATAGCGACGAGGCAATTACAGATCTGAAGGAAACACTTGACTTCTGGGGAACTTCGGCAAATGATCCTGAAAACTACCCCGCTGAAATCCCGGATATGAAGCACGTCGTGGATGCATTTCGTTCTGGCCTTCTGGAATTGGCTCGTAAAGTCCTGGTAGCCTTTGCCGTCTACCTGAAGCTTGAAGATACGGATTTTTTTCTGAAGCAACATAAAGCTCTGTTTGAGGACCCTTCAATTAAGTCGCATAATTTCATTCGGCTTAATAACTACTTCCCAGTTGACCCAAGTTTGAAATTGCCTGAAAACAGAGACAATTTGCGTCTTGGTGAGCATTGCGACATTGACACCATTTCATTTCTTTTCCAAGACGAAACTGGAGGTTTGGAAGCAAAAATGCCTGACAGTGACTGGATCCCTGTTCCTCCAATTAAAGACTCAATCGTCTTTAATTTGGGATACATGATGGAGGTTTGGGCAGGTGGACATCTTCCAGCTACTGTGAGACCAATTTCGTATTTCGTTTTTTTAAGTGGAGATTATCATTGTGTCTGCTCATTGGTTGTAGCCTCACCGTGTCAAGTTTGTGGCCTCTGCTGCGGGGAACGTGCCCAGACAAAGCGCAGCACTCTTTGTTCAACCGGATGGTCACGTACATTGTGAACCTGTTGTCGCCTTGAAGGATAATTGGGTACCGCCATTCCCGTTTGACACTACACAGAATCAGTTTGAGTATTTCAGCGACATAATTAGGCAAGTCAGAGCAAAGTAGATTTGTCATATTCCACAAGGTTGAGTTTGAATATCTCAGCAGTCAGCAACGTCTCCAGACAAGTCAGAACAAAAGATTAAAATGTATGAATAAATTAGTTTTACTTGGTCGGATGAAACGTAGTATGCGCTTGTCTAATTCATTTATGACATAATTTGTTTTACAACTTGTACATGTAACGGCGTGTATAACGAATACTGATACGTGAACGGAATCCGAATGCGATGGAACAATGATTTGCGAAGTATAAAAAAATTCTGAACTAGGAGGGTCTTACCTCCTTATGATAAAATAGTAAGTAGCCCGGGCTTGCTAGAACTTCCGCTTTGTCTACAATTGTTACCCAGTGGTCATCACATTTATACCAATTATCCCCTGCATGTCTTATGTAAGCGTAGTAATGACCTCCTTCTAGGGATCCAATATGGTTCACAACAGCGTACAAAATATACCTAGGAAAGTAACATTTAATTAAAACTACATTACGTATTGGACTCATTTTTACCTTGAATTTGTCTTTTCAACTTCGGAATATAAAGCGGAACAAGGATCTTCTTCATCTTCGCCATAATTTGAACCATATTCGTACATGCATAAATGTTCTGGAAACTGTACCCGTGTATCAATTTTCTTATAGTTGACACTATGCTCAAACCTCTGTAAGAAAGTGAGATTTTAGTTTGCAAATTCGATGTCACAAAGATTCAGAAAGATTCTAAATGTACCTTGAGATGTAAACATAGGACCATAGGCAATGTTTTAAACTTTAATTGTTTAGTGGACTCTTGGTAGTCTTTACACATCGCACACCAAATCTTCCCCGTGGATCCCAGATGTTCTACTCGGGTGTAGCGGGTGAGGCAGTCGTTCAATGTCAGAGTGGATTTGGTGTCATCCGTCGACAAGTCAAGAGAAGTGTCCCAAAATGGATCAATTTTAATTGACTTTTGGCTAGCGGAAGAGAAATAAAGACATGTGTATTATTCAGTTCCAAACTACTACAGTAGCCAAAGTAAGAATGGCTCACTTACCCGCAGATTATACAGGTCACAGCGGATTCCAATTTCCCCAAGAAAATTATGTCAATCACACAATTACAAATCCCACTGTCATCAGGTTCGATGAAATGGAGGTGGAGTGCGTCCAACATTGCAATGAAAAATTCATGAGCATCCTGTTGTTCATACCCCGCCAAATGAGCAGCGTTTTCCCAAATCTTGTGCAAAAGGTCATGCAAACTGACGGGCTCTTTCTTTCCACTGTAAAACTATTCAGAAAAATCCAAGTTAAAATTACATTCAGCTAATCAAAGAACATGGAAATTAGAAATTACCTGTTGATATAAATTGGCAACAAGACTCACTATACAAGGTTTTCGCCTGTCAACGTCATGTTTTTCTGAGCAACTTATTTCACTAGACAGGAAAAAATCACGTAAACTGGAAGTGTGAATGAGCGCTTGGACTATAGAGCTCATGAAGCATGTATGTCCCAAGTTGATAAGTCCACGAAGGCCTAGAACTGACTTCGGGGATGTGAGTCTCTTCGCAGTGACAATCTTTCGGGAAATAGCTGCTAGTTTTGCTTTTCGATTGAATGGATCGTCGAATGGTTTCGATCTGGTTGTCCGACTGATGTCTTCATCAGAGAACATATCACAACATTGGAAACAGTAGACCATCCCATTGGACAAATTACACGCTGGAACACACAAGGATTATAGCTGCTTTCATGAAATGCAGTCACTGCAAATCCAACTCACCAAGTTCGTGACCTTCACTATGGTAATGCTCTCTCAGGTGTCCTCTCTTTACGCATCCGACGAACATGCATTTGAGACAAATGTGGGCTCCGATTAAAGTTTTGCACTTGACACAATGACTGTACAGTGCCTATCAAAATAATCCAAAGTCACTCAATGGCCACTCAAATCCATATATGGCTATTCGAAAATAACCTTTACCTTGTCCTTGAATTCTTCATCAGTCTGTGGACAAAGAAGCGTCATCAGCACATTCAAAGCTTCGGAATTGTCATAGGATCTCTTGAAAGTTTCAAAATGAGCGCATCTTCCGTATGATGTTACTGGCCGCTCCAGCGTCGGCTGTGGCAGTACTATCGTTGGAGCCGGAGGTATCGCTATTTCCATACTAGAAGAGAGCACTAAATTCCCTGTGCAAATACAAAGCATTTTCATTATAGGACTCAAAATCGACAATTTTAACACTCTTATATCGGCCACCTATATCAGTCGTCCCATTTTTATATTTCTTCAGAGCCGGGCCATTATTTTCATGTTCATCAGGTATTTTCTGCTTCTTCAGAGACTCTGATGATGATGACGACGACGGTGAGAACGCTTGCTTATCCAACCCGTTTAGCGTCAACAGAGGTTCCGAGATGACAAAACTAATTAAAGTTTGTTGTGTAGACATCACACCTTCAAACAGAAATTATTAGAGTTACAACAGGCATAATTTTTAACAGCATTTCATAATTGAAAGGTGGGTCTCAATAAAAGAAGAAGAAAATCTTCACCTTTGTTCTATGGCCTGGAGGTCAGTGATTACCAGTGTTTGCTCACTGCTGGACTCAGGAATTTCAATAGCAGAGTACTGACCAGCCCATTTACGCTTCAAAACAGGGTAACTTGATGTGTAAACTTTCACTAGACGCTGCTATGCTGCTGCGCTGCGCTCAAAGTTCTTGTTTTGCAGCTGCTTGCGCTGCTTGTGAAAAGGAAGGGTGTTGTTGATCCGGGCTTAAAATTCTATGTGGAATTTTAACATTCAAAAACTCCCGCCTCACCACGTAGGTCAAGAGCATTATTATCAGCTTGACCCAAAGTGACCCCCACGGATAAAAAAAAAAGGTGAGGTCATTTCGGGTCATGAAAAAGCTAATTACACTAAGAAGGGCGTGACTTCGACTTGACTCTTACGAGTCAGCGACCTCGACTTTTACTTCGATAGAAAACGAGGCCTCCACTCTTCCAATTAAATGCTTGCTTTAATTTTTATTTTTCTTACCTTGTACACGACAATCGAGTTTGGGAAATTAATTTAATGAAATTGGTATGCACTGAGGAAAAATAATTTTGTAGAGAGAGAGCATGCTTTCTCTTCTACTAATAGTGCTGAGAGTGAATCGAAGAATCGTCAGTTTTTCCCAATTTTGATCTTCTTGCCGACTGGTACCTTTGAAGTCCCTGCGCCAAGTGTTTCCAGAAGCTCGGCGTAGCGCTGCATATTTTCTTCTTCAAGGTGCATGTAGGGCTCAAACATTGGAAGTAATTCCTTGGTCAGATCCTTGTATTTGTTAATCCAATGGTGATTTTTCACAGCCTTGAGACTCAATCGCCTTTTAGGATCCTTCGTTAAAATACCCCGGATCAAATCCCTGGCAGTAACAGAAACATACGAGGGGAAGCTGATGCTGGCTCCGGTAATTTTCTTGTATGTTTCATTCCTATCGTCGGTTTCAAACGGTGGTTTCCCAACGAGAAATTCATAGCAGAGAATGCCAAGGGACCAAATATCAATCTAAAATCATAAGAACCTTGTGTTAATTCAAAAGCAAGGATAAAAAGAATTTGAATGGTACCTTTTCATCATATGGAGATGACTGCTTGATCATTTCAGGTGCAATGTAATCTGTCGTTCCACACATAGTCTGACGACGGTGTAACCTGTGATTTAAGAAATTAAGGGAAAATGAAAGTCGCCTATGCAACTTTAAAATTGTAGGTTAGTCTTACGTCTCTCTGACATCCCACGTTTTCCGAGTAGACCAACCGAAGTCTGCCATCTTGATGTCACCGTAATAGCCAATCAGTAAATTCTCAGGTTTGATGTCGCGATGAATTACTTTGTGAGCGTGGAGATACTCCAGTGCCGATGCCACTTGGTATATGTAAGTGGTAGTCCTGTGTAATGAAACATACTGAAATTAATCAACTGCTGTAACTTTATTTATTTTAAACTTACTTTTTATCATCAAAGCGTTTATGAGGTTGTGACATCAGCTCCTCGTAAACATTTCCGCCCGGAGCATATTCGATGACGAACACAATTTTATCCAAGTCACGGAAAAATCCAAACATTGTGATGATATTTTCATGTTCAAGAGATGCATGGATCTCCGTCTCTCGATTAATTTCAAATTCCAGGGCACCCTCTTGGATTTGCTTTTCATGGATAACTTTCAAAGCAACGAGATATTTTTCACGCAGGGTCCGGGCAAGGTAGACATGACCATAGGTCCTAAACAAATAAAAACGTACAAGTTTAGACATAAATGGATTCTCTCAATAATTAGTGACACTGGCAACTAAGCATTACCCTTCCCCAAGAGGTTTCCCGATTTCAAAGTCCTTTATATTCCACTGATCCCTAGAATTAGACAAATGAAATGTCAGTTTCATGAAATGGACGACAAACTACACTTTACCAAGGTTTTTGTTGACCGGGCAGTAGCTTCCTTGGATCGAAACTACCTTTTGGAATGGTAGGCGGGATTTGTTCATCGCCAACACCAGCCTCATCATCGTCACTGTCTGCTGTTTGGTTGTTATGAGCCACAACTACATGAGCTTCTCCCAACTTTATTTGGAGACCCAAATCGTCCATACTGTCTGTGGGGGAAGTTGTAGCCATGATGACCAAAGTCCTAGAAGTGGCTAATGTCTTTGTCTTTCCTAAAAAGCACAACATTATTAAAAAGAATGGATTCTAATAAACGAGAGCTCAACTACTAAAGGTAAAGGTAAAATCATTATAGCCTCGTCACCTTGATTTCTTCCTGTCCTGGGGGATGATACTAAAACCCTAATCCGTCAAAAAGAGGCCACAATTCAACTGAACAATGACCTCGACCGACCTCTTCTGAGCAAGAAACAACCGCAAGCACAAGAGCACACTCGATCTCGATGACTGAGGCAGGCAACTGGAAAATGAAAATGAATAACAAAATAAATTAAGCAATGTCAAAAAAAGAGCGGGCCATTCCATTTGCCGCCAAATCCCGACGGTAAATCTTTCGCCTTTCATGCATTGTCTCCTCTCTTGCTCCAGATTAATGAGTATTAAATACTTATATATATAGTTTCTTCAAAAATATAAGCATGTTGGGCATGGCAGCTAATGAGTTTCCGTTTTTCAACTGGTTTTCCCTGATTAAAGTTTAAGATTCATCTTAATTGTTGTCTGAAACTCGGGAAGAGTGAGATATCATGCCTGGCCGGGAAAGAAAACAGCTCCTTCAAATCTCAAGACTTTATTTTAGGGGAGTGTAATCCTCCGATCGAAGTTTTGGTTCTTCAAGCTTGAACCCGAGGGGCGGAGCCGCCTGCATTTTGATGAAATGGGGGACAGTTTACAACATCACAGAAATGGAGCCTGCTGCGAACCCAACGTTAGTATAACGAATTCGCTGAAATTAATTAGCAAACATAGGTGAAGTGTTAGTAATGGTAAAGGGATATAGCGGAAATGCACTCGGAATATTTTGCATCGGTGTTTTGAGATGTGGAATGTGTGGTAGAGATGCAGTAAAATCAGTTTCATCCCCAATTTCGATTGAGATCAAAGGTTAACAATGGGTTTGATGGATTTGACGCATATTTTGGCCTTGGTTTGGATATTATGAATTGAACCACCCATTAAAACTTTAACGTTGTAAAAGTGATTTAACATTAAAAATTCAATGTTGCAAGTAATTTCACATTTAAAAGTGATAGGAATGATTAATCCCTTAAATTGTCAATGTGATGAAATCGTTGGTCATTTTCTTAGTGCTTGAAGGTAGGCTATTTATAGCCAATTTCAGTCCTCGGGGTCTCCGATATTCTTAATATGAAAGAAGTTAGGTATATTAACTTGTGGAAAGTTATGTTTAAAACACCCATTTATTCAGTGTCGAATGCTACTTTATAAGGTCGATGGCCTCTGTCTGTCCTACTCCAGAAAATTACTGCCCGCGCCCGCCACCCTTTTCCTCGGGGAAATAATAGAATCGGAGGATTATACAAACCCTTCCATTTTTAACTATTTTTCACTTTTTTCATTCATTCGAGATACGACCACTGGCTCTGTCGCCGCCTGCTGAATTTCTACGAATTTTAGTGCACTCGAGGGCTCTAGTGAGTGACTTTCGTATTAGTGGATTAATTACTCGTTTCTGTTGGCACTTGGGAGGTACTGGCGTTGTTAGTTAATGCAATTTGTTAGACGTGGGTTTTCCTTATTTTCGACAGCAGCGAGGTCATCAGCTCTTTCGACGAAAATGAAGGGTTCATCTTCTGTGCGTCCCACGGGTATATACCGAAACTGGGACATCCGGAAATATGAGGTTCAGGATTTGGAATCGGAATGCAAAAATCAGATTGCTGGAATGAAGGAGTTGGCCGATAGCGTCGCAGAGACTGAATCTCTTTCTTTCGAAACTGTATTGAAGGTAATTTCTTTTAGATTGTCGAACATCAATTAGAAAATAATTTTTTTATGGTTCTTAGCCAATACTTGAATGTCACCGACGATACGGAGATTATGGAACCCTGGGTTCAGTTTTCGAATCACACAGAATTGCCGACTCTGAAGAAATCCGCGAAGCGTGTGTGAAATTCAGGGGGTTGATGGATGAAGCCTTCGTTGAACTTGGAATGCGGAAAGACATCCACGAGTTGCTTGTGAAATACCGGGATGAGGTGGCTGATAGCGAGAAATTGAGCCCAGAAGTAAAAAAGTGTCTCAATCGTTTCATCTTGGATGGAAAGCGAATTGGTAAGAAAATATTAAGCGACAGCAGCCTGCTGAAGAGTTTCTCTGAGAGTCTCAATTTGGACATCTTTTAGGTCTGGAATTAAGCGAAGAAGTGCAGGCCAGAATGAAAGCAATAAAAAACGAAATGTCACAGCTTAGCTTGGAATTTGTGAAAAATCTTGGGAACGACACCACTCGCATTCATTTTGATCCGGAGGAATTAAAGGGAATGGACGGAATGTTCCTCTCAGGTCTTGAGAAGGTAATGCACATTAATGTATGAATTGCTAGAATAAAACTTAAGTTTTCCACTTGGTTCACTGAAGGACTCTGATGGGAAGTACATTGTCACCCTCAAGTATCCTCATTACATTCCGGTGATGAAGAAGTGCGTCGTCCCGGAGACTCGTCGTAAAATGGAGAGGGCTTTCAATTCTCGGTCTATTGGAGAAAACGGTACCATTTTGGAAAAATTGGTTGTTCTTCGGGAGGAGCAGGCGAAAATACTAGGGTATCGGAACCATGCATCATACGTTCAGGAAATCCAGATGGCTAATAATCCTCAGAAAGTTGAAACATTTTTCAACGACATCATTCAAAAAGCCAAGCCGCGTTGGATCCAAGAGAAGGAAGAAATGCTCAAACTCAAGAAAGCAGAGGTGATCCATGGAAATGAATGAAGTAATTTTTTTAAAGTTCGTATTTTTCAGTGTGAAGAACTTGGACTTGAGTTTGACGGCCTTATCAACATGTGGGATTTCAGTCGCTTCCTCAACATGCTGAACGATCGCAAGTATTCCATTGACCAAGATCTGCTCAAAGAGTACTTCCCTTTGGAAACCGTATTGGCTGGAATGTTGAAGATCTATGAACAACTCCTTGGCCTAACCTTCGCCGCCATTTCAGATGCCGAAGTGTGGAATGACGATGTCACTGTTGTAAGATAAAACTTATTTAAATTCATTTCAGTTTCTAAATGCTTACGTTGATTTTGTTTCAGTATGAAGTAAAGGACAATGATTCTGGGAAGGTTTTAGGATACTTCTACTTGGATTTGTATCCCCGTGATGGGAAGTATGGGCACGCCTGCTGTGGTCCTATCCAACAAGGATGCTTGGATGACAAAGGAGAAAGAGTGAAATCTGCTGTTGTGCTTATTTGCAACTTTCCACGCCCTACTGCTGAAGATCCTTCACTCCTCAGTCACTCTGATGTGGAGACAATATTCCATGAATTTGGACATGCAATGCATACCATATGTTCCCGTGCAGAAACCCCTATCTTTTTTGGAACTCATGTCCAGACTGACTTTCTTGAAGCTCCATCTCAGATGCTTGAGAACTGGTGCTATGAAGCTGAGTCTCTTCGCCTCATGTCCAAGCACTACAAGGTTAACAACGCTTGTGATAAAAAAATGTCCAAATATATAAGGTAAATCTTGTTTTCTTATTGCAGACTAGAGCTTCGTTGCCAGACGATATGATTGAGAACTTGATGAAGTCAAAGACAGCAAGTGGCGGTGGAGCGATAATGCGTCAAATCACATTGGCTACTGTGGACCAAAGAATTCACCGGGAAGGGAGATACGAACTTATTCAGATGTATAACGACACTTATGAAGTAAGAGTAATCATTCAAAAAAGCCTCCCTAATTCCTTAACACATTTTTGTGATAACTGCTTTTAGGAAGTGATGGGTCTCAAACCAACTCCAGGGACAAACATGCTTGCGACCTTTCAACACTTGGCTAGTGGATATGATGCCCAATACTATAGCTACATGGTCAGTTATAAAAATAACGAATTAATTTGTTTTCTAATGTTGACACGTTACAGTGGAGCCTAGTTTTTGGTGAAGACATGTTTGAAAGCGTTTTCAAGAAAGAGGGTGTCCTGAATCCAGTGGCTGGAAGGAAATATCGAACCTGCATTCTGGAGCCTGGTGGTTCCCTTGATGGGATGGAAATGCTGGTCAACTTCCTTGGCAGGGAACCCTGTATCGAGCCCTTCCTTAGAAGCAATGGACTGCTCTAAAAACTACACATTACTTTCCAAGTGATTTTATTACTCACATTTGTTGGAAAATTGGCAATTTATAAAGCATTTTGTCATTGAAAATCATGAAGTGAGGGTGTTAGAGGCATTTTCAGCCATTTTCAAGACTAATTCATCGCTTTGATTGTTGCTGAAATCGCTGCAAAATCAGCGTTTCATCTGTGGTCGTAATTTCCATGACCCACGACTTTCTCTCCTCACGGAGGCCCGCCAACTCTCAATTTCACAACTCGTGCGGTGAAATTCTTTTCGCTGAAAAACAGATTTGTTTTCCGGCTTTTCAGTTTTGGTAATTGTTAATCCAGTGATTAGTTTATAGTCGTGACCTCGTGACCTCTGAAAGCATGGCACAGTACGACTTGACGAATAAGATCGGCCAGAACCTGGACAGGCACTTGGTAGCTCCACTTCTCGAGTTCTTAGCAGCTCAAAATGTAAGTCAAGAAGGTCATGAATAAATTAAGGATTTTATATTAATGCTGCTTTTGTATAGATTTATAACACGGAAGATGTGCTGCAAAGTAAGCTCAACTTGCTGAGCGAAACCAAGATGATGGACTATGTCATTGATGTCTTCAAGAAAGTCCACCCTGATAACGAAGTCCCAATTGTAAGTTTCATAAACTCCTGAACATAAACAGACTTACAGTGCTGGAAAAATTGATTTCTGTTGTTTCAGAAATTCATGGAGAAGCGTACGAAGGTGGTCGAGGAGTATAAATCGGTGGAGGAGAAATCAAGGCCGATTACTGAGATCTTGGAAAGCAGTGAATTGCCAGAGCAGATCTCAAACTCTCGCGATTACCGTCAATTGGTGGACTACCTTGTCAAGAAGCACGATGTATGAACCTAGTGCAATATTCATGCCATTTTAGGGAACGTATGGATTCTAATTTTTAATTTTTCAGTTCAAAGTTGGAACAAATTGACTCAATCTACGACTATGCAAAGCTGTACTACGACTGTGGAGACTATGCAACTGCTTCGCAGTATTTGAACTTGCACAATGAGCTGGTTCCAACCAGCGACAAGGTATTGATTAACATCGTTTACCTACAGTTGATCGGACCGAATCTAAAATTTGTTTGATTCGAATCTTTGAATAGAATTATTTGAGTGGCCTTTGGGGAAAACTTGCTTGCAACATTCTTCTTCACCAGTGGGACTACGGAGTTGAAGATTTTGAGAAGCTCAAATACTTTTATTGATGAAGATGTCTTCAGGAGTTCACTACATGTAAAACAAAAATGGAACCAATGATTTGGTGATTCATTTTATGGCTGATCTTTGTTTTCTTCCAGTCACTCCAACAGAGGATGTGGCTCCTTCACTGGGGACTTTACCTCTACTTCAATCATGCAAAAGGATGGGACCTCTTACTTGACCTCTTGGCCAACAATCCAAAGTATCTGAATGTCATTCAAACGACATGTCCCCATATACTTCGTTATTGGGCTACCGCAGTTATCATTAGCAAGCACACCCGTCATTCCAGTGCAATGAAGGAATTGGTCAATGTCATCCGACAGGTAAAAAGCGTTGGATTTTGGAGATAATTTATGATTTATTGGATCCTCATTTTCAGGAATCGTACACGTATCGGGATCCCATCACGGAGTTCATTGAATGTCTTCATGTCAACTTTGACTTTGACGGAGCTCAGAAGAAATTGAAGGATTGTGAACAAGTGCTCTACAATGACTTTTTCCTTGTCAACTGCTACCAATACTTTATGGAAAATGCGCGACTCATGATTTTTGAAACATTTTGCCGTATTCATCAATGCATTAGCATTGGGTAAGAACAAGTCAACGCTCATTTAAAAGAAGGAGAGTAAATCTTTTTCATTTCGGCAGAATGCTGGCAGACAAATTGGACATGAACACTGATGAGGCTGAGCGTTGGATTGTCAATTTGATTCGTAACGCTCGTTTGGATGCAAAACTGGATTCGAAGCTGGGTCACGTTGTAATGGGGGTCCATGCTGTTTCACCCTATCAACAAATCATCGAGAAAACCGAATTCCTCAGCATGAGGAGCCAAGTGCTTGCTAACAGCGTTGGAAGGAAGCTGGGTGGAGACAAAACCTACCAAGTTTTGTACCGTGATCGGGACACCACCTAGAGATGATTTCACCCCCTTTTCTATTATACATTTCAACCTTGGTTCAGGTAAAACACCTAGGTTAGGATTATTTCAAAATAAACCTTATTTATGTGAACGGAGAATTTAATATTTTTAGAAAAGAGCAGGACGGCCTTGATTTATTTCAAAGTGGAGAGGTCAATTACAATTTGATATTGGACGACGAGCAAATGAGCTAAAACGGATAGTAAAGTTAACAAATGAATTAATGAGATGGAACGCAAGAAAAATCCGTCTAACCGTGCTTCCCTATATTTAACTGGAGGACTAATTAATAGAAAATCATTAACTTATCACAGGCAGCTGATGGGGGTCGAGTACTTTTTCAAATCTAATTAAAATTGATATTTAGTTTAAAATTGTTTGAGACCATCACCATATGTTTAGATTAGTACGTCATTTAGTACGAACAGGGACGTACAAATAATGCATTTGAAGCAACAAATGCAAAGGATTCCGTTAGTGAGTGGATTTTTGGAATTTATCGTGGAATTTATGGTGGTGGGGTGACGTTATTGTTTGCCCGGGTAGCTGACCTTGACCTTGTATAGTTCGTATGGGAATCATTGCTTGTATGGAGTATTTCGAGACTTTTCTTTCTATGTGTGTAACACGTGTACAAGGGTCATTGGGACTTCATAGAAATTAGTTTACGGGAACGATTCCTAACTTCTTGTCTTGTCGTGGTGTACTCAAACCACAGAATGTTTGGAATCAGACTCGTGTCTCGGAGCAGCAGGAACTCGGAAATTGGCCTGTATAAAATCCATCCAGTAAATGAGATTGTGTGGATTGGGTGAATTTAGAGTCGTTTGGAACTCACCAGGTGACAATCTCATGGAAGCGAGGAGCCAAGAAGTGCTGAGTGATACCAAACCATAGCGTAGCGAAAATTGAACCCATGACGCCACCCCAGAGAATTTGCGACCAGGTGTGATACATCAAGTATATTCTGCAAAGCACGACAATCAATTCATAGGAATCTAAAGTCTAAACAGGTGTCACGCATTTTTACCTGCTGTAGGCTACGCAAGTGGCCATAGAAATCACGGTTACGATGATTCCCAATTTATGGACCATGTTCAACATATTCGATTTTGTCGGGTAGCGATGTTGCCTGTTACCAAAATATACGGTTAATGGTCCACATACTCCTTTCAATACTTGTGATTAATTTTACCGGAAGATGACAAAGAAAACAGAGTAGACCGCAAAGAACCACATGTTTTGGGAATGTGACGAAGGCATCCCGAACTCGGTGTACTGCACCTTTCGACGCATTGGTCGTGACTCCTGAATAGTATACTTCAGAATCATGTTGAGGATTTCATTCAATAAAAATCCCATGAAGAATGTTATCTAAAGGACAACAAAAGTTATAATCGCTGTCATTATTCGTCCTGTTTTCAATCCTTCGGGTGAATATTTATAACTTACAGTTGTGAAGATCCCTCCGGAAAAGGATGAGCGTGATGAATCCAGCTATTACTGCCATTGGCATCAGGCTGGAAGGCAAGTTTTTAATTATTTATGATTAATTATAAAAACGGGAAGTGAAGATCTTTTAATGTTAATTAAATCACTTACCTGGCTATGGCAAGCACCTTCCCAATACGGTCGCCTTTAAAAATTAATGTTTTAAAATGAAGCATATATCACAAAGTAAACAAAGTGAATTACCATCTGGGAACTCAACGTGAGTGAGGGCAAAGGGAATCCAGTTAATTTCCGTCGGGTCACTGTGTCCGTCCATGGCTGATATACTTTGAGAAGGCCCTGGTCACAACTTCTTCAGTGTCTGCTCCACGTGGCGCACTGTCTTCTTCTGTAGACTTTTGTAACTCTTCCAGCTAATGACAACAAAGGGATGAGATAGGATCAAGGTCACTGGAAAGATTGTGGAAAATCCATGAAAGTCCTTTCGCCTTTGAAGAAACAATGCCTAACCTTCACAGCCCAATCTGCAAATAATCAAAATCTTTTGTTAAGTAAGACTCAAGGAATTACCCACAGACCTTGCGGGCGAGTGGCTGATTCATAATCGTCCTAAAATGAAGTAAACATGAACAGATTTCTCTTCTTTTCCTTAATTCTAATGTCTGAATTACATTTATGACTGACAAACTTTCTCAAAGGGGCAGGGCTCAAGGAATCCTGCTGCAACACATTATTAATTGTAAATTCTTCAAAGAAGTAGTTTTTACATGTGGCGAATAACCAGTTTCTCCAATTTCTCAATCAACTGTACGGCAGTGACGAGACGATAAGATCAATGGCCCCCACCCACAGTCATCGAATGGCAAATATTTAACTCATTATTCATTAATTCTGGGATTTAACTTTACACGATTTACACGAGTTTTGAGAGTTACGCGGAACATTAAGATGCTATTAAAACAACTCAAGTCAGATGGGTGTTGTGCTGAATGCTGGGTTTTCACCATTCCTTATTCTTACCTTCACTGTCAACGGTGAATGACCTTTGACGCTCCTGTAAGCTATAGATAAATGGCCTCAATTTAAGTTATTTTGACCCAAATGGGATCAAAGTCAATTAGTAATTGAAATGAGAGAATTTGCAGTGAATTTGCTGTTCTGTTTTTCTTTGGGCTGTGGAGTGTCAACTCAAAAAAAAATTTGAGTTTGAGCTCCAAAAAGTTTGTTTTGAAGGGATGATCCAATTTGAGAAAAAAATTGAGGATTTGCGGGAAACTTTGAAATATAAAAATGTCTGCCGAAATCTCCGAAAAATTTCGCATTTCC
>VNWY01001356.1:0-16454 GCA_009869845.1 Pseudachorutes palmiensis | reverse complement strand
ATCAAAAGCATAGCAGAGATCGGGAGATAAAATAAATTACGCAACTTTTCCTCTGCGCCAGAGAGGCCCAGAAATTCAGCTTCAGGCCTCATATGAATGGAAGCTTAATGTTATTGTTTACCATCACTTAATGCTACTAAAGGTCACTTGGGGTCAACTCAATCATCAATTGGATCAACCCAGTAGGTGCCTAGGGGTGACCCTTAACAGATCAAAGGGACTTTATTTTGTAATCTCAAAGTGACAGCTTCTTAGACCTTTTAGAACTTGGTCCGTCTTCCGTCAGCTGGCAAACAAGTTGAAATTCTAAACATTTTTTTACTGGAAACAATTGGCAATAATTGGCAT
The DNA here is from genome assembly GCA_009869845.1 of Pseudachorutes palmiensis. NCBI lineage: Eukaryota > Metazoa > Arthropoda > Collembola > Poduromorpha > Neanuridae > Pseudachorutes > Pseudachorutes palmiensis. Next base: position 16,106 of record VNWY01001356.1, on the reverse strand, counting down.
TTGATGTCAGCATGTTGGAACTGCAGGAGAGTATTGTTGACACTTTCATCCGATACGGGCTTTTCATTGGGGCCATGTTCCAACTTGTGTGCATAGGAGCTGTAATCTTAATGCCGGATGACAATTCAGACTATTTTCAGGTAAACTATACGCAAAGGTCAATAGGTAAAGAAGTACATTTTATTATTCATTTAGGAATCAGAGTCATGGAGTGACGACGACGCCGGAGGCGGTGGTGCAGGGTCAGATTCTGGAACCGGAAGTCCATCCCACAGTACTTCCCCAACTCATAGTAGCAAAGGGGTCAAAGTCAAACGGGACAAGAAGAAGCGGCGTTGACCAAAGATCCGGAAAACTATGATCTCAAGCCTTATTCGGTATTAAATTCCAGAATACCAGTCAAGCCTTCAGTCCTCATCGACAGCGGCAGCTTATACCCTCAAAGCCTGGAATTAATCTGTAATTGCTGAATTCTTTTCTTTCACACAGTTTTTAATAACATGAGATGACCTTTTTCCAGAGCACAGGATGAATTTTATGTTTCTAACTGAAATCCCTATCTTTAGCAACTGACAATTTTCTGGATAATTGAAGTAAATAATCCTGTTTAAAGTACAGAGAAGCAGGGAAAGATTAACTGGATGCTTTACACAGTGACAAAAATCTGCAAAATGACAAACTGAACTGACCAACTGACAATTTAGAAGGGTAGAGCAATACAGTATGAAGATCTCTTTTCTATATGCAAATTACAAAAGGCTATGCATCAAAATTAATTTGGATGCAGGAATCCTTAACCAAACCAAGGTGACAACGCTAGAAATAAATTAACTCTGAATTATAATGTAGAAACTATAAATTCCCGACTACTATTAAACGTAAGGAGGATTAGGATGTTCCAAGGATCTGAAAAGACTAGATTCAAGTTCCTGATTCCCTTCAATCTGGAATTTCATAATGCTCGTTGCTTCTGTGAATGGAATTTGAGCACATGATTTGTATTATTTACTTCAGCTTAAATATGGGTGCTGATTAGTTGATTATAAGCGATTTACCCTGTCGACGGAATACTGAGTGGCTCGTCCGGGAAAGAAACTGATTTGGCTTTGGAGGAACTGCTCGGCACGGCGGATCCACCTCCGTGAGCCGCATTCTGGGAAGTAGTTGCATTCTCATCATTCCGTTTCTTTGATGGCTTAATCTGGAATCCAAATTTTAACTTTACAAACACTTTCCTCATTATAAATGCATTCGCTGAATTCTTACCTGTTGGTATTTTGACTGTACTTTGTTGTTTCGAGTATTCCAAGGTGTGGAATGTCCTCCTCGGTTCCCACCAGAAATTCCCATTCGCTGAAACCCTTCGATCTGTAGAAAAGTGGAATGTTTTAACTTAAGTTCCAGTTCCAATTTACAGTTCAAAATGAATAGTTTTTACTCACGGGCAAGTTGGAAGCGCCACCGTATGACGAATATCCATATGGATTTCTAGGAACGGCATTGGGTGGAACTCCGTATAAGCCACGCTGACGAGAATTCGGAGTGGGCTGTTGACCACCCCATGAGCCCACAACAGTCCCAGCGACTTGGAGCTGAACAGAACGACCTTGGACTCTGCGATCCACTCGTCCATATTGCGGGTTATGAGGAACCCCGCCAGAATTCTGATAGCCCAAGCTCCGGTCGTCGGTCTGGTAGTAGCGAGTGTTGATAGAAGTAGAACCACCGTTTCGAAGCACTCCAGGATTTGCTGCGACTCCACCAGCGTTTCGACGGACTGGTGGCACAGGGCCTCTAGGAACTGGCCCGTATCCTTGGTTGAATTGGTTTGGAATGCGGCCATATTGGTTGTGGATCAAAGAGTTCAGCAAAGGAATCGGAACTAAAGATTACACCGCATGTTAACGATTATGCGTACGATTAATTTTTAAATTGTTTTTATAGTAGAGTCTTACCAGTTGCCACACGTGCCTGGGGATTTGGTGCGAATTGAACATTGATCCCATCCAAAATGGCAGCTTTGATGTGTTCCAATTGGCAAATAATGTCCATTTTGAATCCACAAATCTCAGCAATTGTTTTTCCTTTAGCTTGTTCCTCGGTGATAAAGTTGAAGATTTTGCCATTGAAAAAGAGCCAAGGGGCAAAGAGCATGTAAGGAATGGGTGAACCACAAGCATCATTCACAAGCAAAGCCATTTCAACTCCTTCCATAAACAAATGAGAAACATGGACTAATCGCATCCTCAAATTAGACACCTGAAACCAATTAACAAATTAGCATACAATTACAATTCTTTAGAAGAATATATACCTCAATATCTTGTGCAATATTTGGATCGGTAAGTTGTTGGATCAACGCTTGTGCAATGAGTCCTTCAAATTCAGTCTGACGAAGCACCTTTTGCTCAAGCAACAAGTACCGAAGGATGCAGCTCAAAACGAGAAGCTTCTGTGGGATAACAGAAGACTCCAAGAAGACTTGTTTGTCGGATTTCATCACTGACAAGAAAGCTCGAATCCGCTTTCGCTTGTACTCATCACCATCACTGGAACAAAATAAACAGTCAGTATACCGAGTTTCAGTTCAGCTTGACTTTAAAGTAACCTCACCTGAGCCAGAGACGTTCAATCGTAGGAATTCCCCAACCAACTTCCACAGCTCGAACGACATCAGTTTTAGCCTGCTTCGTTGCAGGATCGTAATAAATTTCCTTGACTTCAATTTTTGGTACTTGTTCGCTTCTTTCTTTGGCGAGGTAGTGGAGATGATGGAGGTTAAAGAGAATGGCGTAGACCCGTTGACGCAACGGACGGAATACGAGATGGGCACGAGGCAAATCAGTCGTATTATTCACATCTTCGATCATCACTGGCAACTTAATTTCCTTCTGCTCAAAAAGAAAAAACGTCGTTTGTTACACAATGCAATACACTGCTATGAAATATTGTTACGTACATGTTTGAGAATTTGACAAATGTATGGTGACATCAGACCAATACGGTGTCGGCTGCAGGCAACATACTCGATTTGTGGCTGGACGCGATACAAGAGTCTGGACAATGATGAAGCTTCTGCAACCAATCCATCGTTTATGTACACGAACTATAAATTATGCAAAAGAGTACCTTTGGCTTTAATCTGAGCAGCAGGAGCATCGCCGCTACCATCATGATTGAAAGCTGGTCGATTTTTCGCACCGTCTGCACCACTGGATTCACCCACTGTAGCACCATCTCCATCTTCAAAGACAAGAGTACCGCCCTGTAGAAAATGGAAAAATGCATCATGTTTAATACATTAGCCTGTTATGCTAGTTTTCTATACTTCAAGGTTTTGCTTGTCTGATGGGAGACCGACAACTTGTAGGGAATCCTCTGAAGTGGATAGCTCAGCACCCCCACCATTTTTAGTAGCGTTCTTTGCAGCAGCATTTTCTTTTTGGTTCTTTCCATGTGCTGCCTTGTTGGTGCGTGGATTCTTGACATTCATCGTCCCGAAGTATTTCAAGCACTCTAGCAAAGACCCTCGGAGTTCCTGAAGAAACTCGAAAGTGGCAGTGTCTGTCACCGATTTCTCGATGATAATGTCAACGACCCTCTCTCGGTCTACCATTCCTAAGTTTCGAACGAATTGAGCCACAGCCTCTATCACAGCTCCCTGGAAACAAATCGAAGGTTAGGATTCACTAGTAGGGAATTGGTGGGGAACAAACCTTTTGTTGTGATTCCTGAACACCCAAACTGTTGTAGAAAGCCATGAGATCCTTCTCTGCTACGATATGATTTCCAAGCAGAGTTGCAAGAATGTGGAATCTATCCTTTGGGATGTTCAGAGCTGAGAATACTTTGGTCAAATTCATCTCAAGCGTTTCAAGAGATCTCTGCAATTCGAATGAAACTTAAAAACAGCCTGACGGTTTCATGAAACTTACTTTGAATGTCAGTTTTAGCTTTTGAGCGGAGAAGAAGCGGCTTGGGTCGTACACAAGAAACTCCGCATCATCCGAAACAATCCCATCCAATTGCTGCTTCTTCATGTAACGAACGATATCCTTGTGATGATCTGCACGTAATAAAAAACCTCTGAAAATCATTGCATACTCGGTGCATAAAAATATAAGACCGGCTTACCATCCAAAGAGCACATCTAAAAAACACAGAAAATCACATCATTTTATACATTAAATCATACATGAAAATAATGAAAAAGAGTCTTCTTACAATTTTCATGTTGAGACTTCGAAATGCAATTCGGATTGCGGAACGAAGGAAAGTGGGTGGCAACCACCAGATCTTGGGTGGTGGCTTCCGCTTCAAGGTGATGTGCTGATGAATTTCTTCCAGAAATCTATGAGCTTCTTCCTGACGTTTACACCATTCGTTCAGTCTCCCAGTTTCCAGACTTCCATTGAGGCATACGACCAAGTCCAATTTGGAATTTTGTACTACCGACGCAAAGTTCGTGAGAAATTGATCCATCTTGTTCCATTGTCCTCCACAGACCCAGTCTATAACCAAGAAAATGAAATCATCGCCCCATCAAACCGCAAAACACCGTCATCATTGCTTATTTACCAGGATAATAGCCACCATAAAGTCGATCTAAGCAACACTCGCCATCAATCACAAGTTGAATTGGAGGGTCACGGGGTCGACGATCTGGCAGTTTGAGCAGATCAACCATCTCGGTTGCATCTGGAATACTTTGGACGATATGAGTCTATAAAAACGAATCCTGTTAAATAATATCCTCAATTTTGGGTGTATAAAAGATCAAACCTGTAAGTCTGATAGGCCCATGATGCCCTGAAGTCCTCTTCTTCGTTTAAAGGTACTTGTAATTAGTCTTGCTTCCTCGATTCTTATTTCGTACAAAATGCAGTCTATTTCCAGTCCCACTGCTTGTTCCTTCTAGTCATTCAACGTATTAGCTAAAAGTCGAATCAAAGGGAGGTGAGCCGTAGAACGCAGATCACTCCTGTGAGGGAAAAACAAGCGTAAAAGGTCAAAGGGTCAACGTCCAGCAGCCTTCCAGAGTTTAAGAGTTGGATACCGGTATAAACAAGATACAGGCCTCCCAGCATAGGCCGTAAATTAACGCGCAGAGTTTATAAAGACTCACCTCTTCACCTTGGTTGATAATTGCAACGATATTTTGTATCGGTGACTCCACAGTGTTGATGACACGGTCAACAGTGCCTCAGTTAGCGTTGATTTGCCTGTCAATCAGGCTGAAATGAAATGAACGAAAAGCAAAAAATTCCAGCTTTGCAAAAATCAAATTGAGCAAAAAATCCCGATGGGAAAAAGGGGAAGAAACTTTTCCACTTTTGAAATTGGCGCTGAGATTTCAACAAAAAAAAATTTTTTTTGAGACACCACGGAAACTCAGAAGACGAAAAAAACCGACGCCATTTTTTCAAGGTTGGGATGAACCAAGACCATAGACCTCGATTTCATTCATCCTAAAACGTCAGAGGTCAAAGAATAGTCAAAGGTCAGTTGGTAATATCCTTTTTCTTCTGGCGTTTTCTCTGCCTTGGCCTTGATGCTTTATTTTTCTGGACCTAACTCGGTGCCTTGTTCAATTTTCTTAATCGCTTTTGGATGTTTTGTTCCAATGGCTGGAGGGAGTAGGTCAAATGCTTCCTTAGAATGAGGGACGTGGGTGGCTTTCCACTTTCCTTCGCATTTGCCTTGAGTTGTTGGCACACACATACGAAATTGCCGGATGCTTCTTGAATTACACACTAGGTATATGTAGCAGAAGGCAGGGGCCTTGGCCGCGGCGGCGGCGGTGGGTGGATATTCCCTACCCTCGTCATCGTGTCATCCATTACATGCGGACTGGTCTTGGATCGATACTTTCACCTAGGAAACTATGAATGACGTTGTGATAGCCATTCCCGTTCGCTTTCTCCAGCCAAAAATATTCCGCACTATGTCCCCCCTCCTTGAAACTAAAATTCTGTATATTTATCGTGTTCCTTAGATCCTGCAACGAGCAACTGCTCTAAACTTTAGTCTCACAACGAATTACGAAACGAAACTTTAGTTCACAAAGGGAGAAGCTCAAGTGTGAAAATCAATTTGTGCTTTCTTTCTTGTTTAGGAATATGTACTGACACATAACGAATCAAGTGTTTTGGTCAGCTAATATCACTTTCACGGTCAAAAAGCCTCAAAAACCGTCTCCTGAATCGAGATTTACGAGTAAGTTCATTCTGTCTGAGCCGTTGATGAGCTGCGTTTAATTACCACTTTCAGTATAGACTTTCAGTATATAGTTTCCAAATTATAAACTGTTGATTGCTTGGATTCTGACTGGATTGTTTTAATTTCTTCTTGAGCGCTGTTCCGCTGATGAAACCTTTTGCAATTTTGCAATTTATGTAAAATGTGTTTGCCACTTTTGTCTATTTTCGATTTCATTTTTGTTTTTTCGTTGATAACTTGGAGGTTTTCTTCTTCTGCCACGACAGTTTTCATATCAATTTCCTGCCATGTTTGTCCCCCAAGGGATCAATCCTTTCAAAATTTGATTTCCATTCCATGTTCTGCCGTTATCTATTGGGAAGGTGTTCAATATGCAAATGAAGGGATCCACTCGTTGATCTCCTTGGGAATCATCCCGTCATGGTAATGACATACCGCTGGAGGAAGCGGAAGTGAAAGGAGATCGATCAAAAACTAGATCTCCAGCCAGGATCTCCAGCTTTAGCGCAATGAAACTTTAATTTAGAACCCGAGAACTATAAATCTTGACATCTGATCGGCCATTTCAGACTTTAAATTGAGCCTCAGTATCAAATTAATGTCAGCTTTGTAGTTATAAGCAAGGATATGTCTAGAGGTTCGGGTGACCTTCCAATGTCTAACCCGTATCCCATTTCCCTTTGATCATGGGAGGAGGAAGTCAGACACACGGGTGGCCGGAAGACGATCCAATAACTCTGTCTGGAAATGCAGGTTTTACGCTAATTGCATTTTGAATGAAGGTTATATAAAAGCCGGTCGTAAGGGTGATGGGTGATAATGCGGGCGGCAGAAGCATAGCTTTGCCGGTTCCTTCCCGGAAGTCTGTTGTTTAATATTTCATAGATGTGAAAATTACGAAAGTCCGGATCATATCATCCTTAATCTAATTGATGCACGTCTACCTATCGTAATTCCAAGCCTCTGGGATGTCTAAAAAGTCCTCTGCCGTCAATCAATTGGAGAGCCTTGTTAATTTTAATTGCAAAAACAGTTTCCACTCTAATCCGGAATTAATACTAAAGCAGTAAGTAGGTTCTGCTGGAAATGATGCAGAGGCGGGGGTATGACGTAAAACCCAACAACGTTCTTATTTACAGCAAAAACAGCGTTTCCGTTTCACCATCCTATCCAGACGAGCGTCATTTATTGACACAAGCATGACTTTAACAAAGTGCTAAACTAACAGAAAGGATCTTTAAGACTCTTCCGTCCTCGTGTGTTGTTGATTACAAAAGTTAATTTAAAGGTCTCTTCAGGGAACTCCAAGATGAGACCCACTTGAGAATATTCAGACACCTCGAGGACTGCCTTTTAAGATCGATTTTAAGATGCGAAATACTTTTGGTCCAAAAGGACTTGACTTGACTTGTTGCTGAAATTGTTAAAGCAAAAGCATCCTTTCAATTAAAATCAGACGTCATTCATAGGCTCTGGAATTCTTTTATATCCAGGAGAGAAAGTAGTTTCAGCCACTCTGTAGGAGCTCTTGAAAGAAAGCTTTTCTAGGCAGCTGCATTTGTTCTCAAAAAGGGGAATTAAATAGGTTACTAACACTTGGAAACAATTAAAGGGAAGCTGCTCATTCTTCTGTCTTTTAGTTGTGGCTTCCTATTCCCAGAAAACTCCATTCATCCGAAATTCTTTGAGTCACTTAGATCCGGGTAACTCCCGGTGTTTGACGTCATACGCAGATACACTCTTGATTGGAAACTAACACACATACACACTTGATCATCTTTCCACCACCGCAACTTCATTTAAAAACCATAGGCTCCAAAAGCATCCGCTTGGAAACCCGTATATAGTTCGTTCAAAGCGTCGCGTGTACAGTTTTATATTAGGATGAGAAAGCCCCAGAAGGTCAGACACGGGATGATATTTATGAGGCTGAGGCCGCAGACGTTAATTCATATAATGAAACCCGAGAGAAATGAAAGGGACTGACTTCCACTTCTGAGCTTTTGTAGCTGTGCGGAGACGTGTACTACCCGTGCGGAAATACCCGAGAAAGCCCTATGGGTTGAGATGACATGCGGTTATATTTTGGCCCTCTGGACTTCCAGCTCCAGCGTTAGGATCGGAAAGACTTGTACTCTTTGGATCTCAGGCTCTTCTCTTGTCATTCCAGCGCTGGCAGCTCACCGCTCAGGAACTATTTTCTCTCTCTCCCTTGTGTCTCCTCCAATCTTGGAGAGTAGCTCTTGTCCAGAAGTTACTAGTTGCGCTGGCAGTTGAGATTAGAAGGAACAAGTGACAGCACCGTCGTCGTCGATCGAAGGTTGACATATAGACGTATACACACGCGACGGACTTTCCTGTCCTAGAAAAACTTTCACCAAAGTCTTTTTCTCCGTTTTCAGACTAGTGAAAAGAAAAAACAAGTCCATTTTCTTTTTCGGGGATTGAGCATGACTTGCAAGACAACTAATATGGACGCTGGTGTTCGAGTTTAATTCCCTTCAAGCAAGATTTCATTTGACATTAACACTTTCTCTGCGGTGAAACCATGTGCCAGACGATCAATTATTGCTGAATTCTTTCTCCGGGAGACTTTGGAATTAACAATTAACAATGCCTGAGCAAAGTAACGACTACCGTGTCGTCGTTTTCGGAGCCGGTGGAGTTGGCAAATCAAGTCTTGTCCTGAGGTTTGTCAAAGGGACGTTCAGGGACTCATACATTCCTACAATCGAAGATACCTACCGCCAGGTAAACCATTTTTCCTATAAAAACATTCCAAAATTGGCCTCTTTCCTCTTTTCAGTTGTTATTTTGTCACCTTTTGAACTTTACCCTTGTAGTGTGTAGCATCTGCTTTAGGTTTTCTAAGTTTAATTTCCACATTTGGAGAAAGTGTTACTTTCTCTTGGCTTTAAAAGATGAGAATCTAGAAATAAAAACTTTAATCCAAAGAAAAAAGTTTTTGTTAAAAAACTTTCCCTTTTCTTAAGTAGTTTTCTCCCATTTTCAAGATTACGTGGTGCCAACTGTGTAGTCTTAACGAATTGACGGATGTGGCCAACACATAGACAAAACGTGGCACTTCAGAGCCCGTATTTTTCTAAAAAGAAAGTTTTATCCACGGGCCTCCCCTCCAGTATTAATTACATCTTATTATAATTAAGTTTCCTGAGTTACCTTGAATAATTTTCTTTTTCCAGGTTATCAGTAGTAATAAGAACGTATGCACACTTCAAATCACGGATACGACTGGGTCGCATCAGTTCCCGGCGATGCAGCGTCTATCCATAACGAAAGGACATGCCTTCGTAAGCCCTTTTTTCATATTTTTTGGATTTTTCATCAATTGTATTCCTTTGTATAGATCCTTGTGTACTCCGTCACGTCTCGCCAGAGTCTTGAAGAACTAAAACCAATTTGGGAAATGATCCGATCAATCAAAGGAGATCTTCAAGACATCCCTATCATCCTCGTTGGCAACAAGTGCGATGAACAGGAGAACAGGGAACTCACACAGGTTAGAAACTTAAAACTTTCACAAACACATAAGTAACACACGCGCTGTAAAGGTAATGTAACCTCATTTCCAAGAAGCGTCTGCTGTACTCTTTCCACCTTGACTTTGCAATTTCTTTTATGGTGAAAATGAAATGTGAAGTGGCAGCTGAAACTAGTTAGCTGTTCAGCTTCTAAAACTCCTTCATCCCATCATATAGCTTTGTACACCAAGGAAAAATACATTTTGGACCTATACATCCAGTAAAGGGAATATAATGAGAAAAGTGTGCCGCAAGAGAAAGTCAACTTTCACTTTCCCGTTCTTTAATTCATGAACTTTCTCTGGAGAAAAGTCGGAGCGTCATTTCCAAATAGAGGAACACTCCCTCAGTTTCTTGATTTGGCAATTGGTCTCGAAAGCATTTTTGGCATGAGCCTTTATCCCATGATACCCGGGAGTTACTTTACCCGTGAATAATTTAACACTCCAAACCTTATAGGGTATAAAAACTCTTCAGTTTCAGAATCAGTTTCGCTTGAAGCCTAGGTAGGAGGAAGTACTAACTTCCTCCAGTTGGTTCTACGAGAGGTTTCAGCTATACATAATTCATTACGCATCCGGCTGATGATTTGACCAATCCCAGCTCATTCTGAAAGTTCACAGCCACCTGTCCACACCACTGCCGAAGCCAGTTTCATAAGCCGGTCACAGAGCGGGTCTTTTTAGCCTAAAGGCAAAGGTCACAAATCTCACGTGATCCACCCACCACCTGTTCGTTAGAGACGGGTTTAGAAAGTCCCAATTTCCAATCCCCGCTGTTTCCTCAGCATCCCGCTGCGAGTGTCGAATCAAAGAGAAAAGTTTCAGAAAGCGCCTTTCTCCAGCTTCCTCTAAGCGTCATCGATGCCACGGCGAGTCTAAGAATAAATGATTTCGTTACACAAGTTTAATCTATTGATAGATTCATACATAACGGAGAGTGGAAGTGAAAGGGCTTCCTTCAGGGTTTATCATTTATGCTAAAAATAAAAAGTCAATGAAATCTGAGAGGTCGTCAGGAACAGAGACTTCAGGAATAATTCAAAGGGAAAGGAATTGAATGTAGGGAAGAATGAAACATGATTCACACGCTGAAGGAATTGATGAAAGGAATTATTTTCGACATCCATTGTTTCCTTGTAAAACCTCAAAGGTTCTATAACCTTTCACCACTGATGCTTACAAAGGGAAATGTCACTTTCCCGGATGATTGATCATGACAGAGTTTCCAATTCAATTCCAAAGACATCCAAAAAGGATACAGGAAATGGAAATAACAATCCAAGGCAAGGACAAAAATTGGCACACAAGATCCCATTGAAAACCCTTTGCTTTTGTAACATCCCAAAATCCCATCTACTCTCTCCATCCATCCGATACCCATTGTTGTTTGGTAACTTGAATATTTAATGATGTGAAAAGCGTAATACAGAAGAACGTTACTTTTGTTTCCTTTCCCCCACCACATACGCCAAATGATCACTTTCACCAATAATGAGGTGAAAGTTGGGCTCTCGCTCTTACTATAAAGGGAAACTTTCCTTTAGAAAAAAGACGTAAATCCGAAACTGGAGGATCTCCTGCTGCTGCTAATGAGAATGGCAAAGTTGTTTTGTGCAATTTGTGGAAATCCACAAGGGAAATTGGCATATAAGAGGAGTGTGTGTCTCTTGTGAAAGTTGAGAGTTCAAGGTTCATGCAGACCATAAAATCCAAGTCGCGTCGCCAGGAAGGAATAAAACGGAAGCTCCAGCGGTAGCTCCATGGGTCCATGATGATGGTATTGCTTTTAATGCCTTTAACTTCTTACCAACCACCACATCATCAACCTTGTCCGACTTTCTTCCAGAGCTTCCGTTTCTTTACAATCAGCAGGGAGGCAGGAAGGTCAAGTTCTAAGGGGGGTGTGGACTGTGGAGGATCCTTGCCCGTATGGGCCTCCTGGAGTTTCACTAATTCCCGGGTATCATGTTTTATCTCGTAGGGAGCCAAAATGATCAAAACTTGACACTTTCACTGGCGTCAGGATTTTAATCCCCCACGTCCGACAGTGTCACGTCACCAAGAAATCATAATAATAGGCATATGCTTCCAATATCGAAAATGCGTGGGCATGTTTAGTTAATCAGTATCACGTTTCACTCCAGTTGACGTCGATGAATCCTAATATCCGATCTAGAATCTAGAAATGATGGTTCATGTTCGGAAGCAATTCTAAAAATCTATTTTCGGATGTCAATCAACAGAAAGACAGGCTCTAGTATTCCGCAAAATCCAGGGAACACAATCCAGGGATAAAAACCAGGGATTGTTATCAAGCTTTGATATGATGCTTACCCCTTTCCTTTCTAAATGAATTAGGAATGTGATCTCTCTGTGTTCTTAAGACCAAGGAAATCCAGTGTAGTTGAAATTCAAGTCTGGAAGGGAGTCTGAAAGCAACTCTGGCAAGGCTGTTATAGAGTTTCAGTATTTTAATCTCCAGAATGATCCCTCGTGGGATTAACAATTTCAATTTGACGAAACTTTCCCAAGGTCTTTTTCCTTCTCTCTGAATCTAATAAGAAACGGCAGAGCTCGAGTCTTAATTGATGATGGGAATGATCCCTTTGGAATTAAACTCTGGAATGAGGTCGGGGTTTCCTAATTTTGAAGTTAACAGGGACATGACAAGCTTTTTTAAAGCTCATGGAGCCGTGATGGTGTCCTAATTAGCGTTTGAGGAAGTGTAGCACTTTCCATTTCCTGAATTTTGAATTTTCTCTGTTTCTTGCAGGTTGATGGTGAGAACGAAGCTAGGAAATGGGGATGCAACTTTATCGAAACTTCTGCAAAGACTAATCACAACGTCAAGGAACTGTTCCAAGAGTTGCTCACCCTGGAGAAGAATCGAAACATGAGTTTGCAATTGGACACAAAAGGATCCTCCCGTGGCTCATCCAAAGCATCCACGAATAAAGTCAAGGAGAAATGTTCAGTCGTTTGATTCTAAAAGAAAGGAAGAAAACTCAGAGAATCATCAATCTTTACTTGCATTCCTCAAAACTTTTTAACTATATAAACTAAACTTTTTTGAACCTTGTATCAATCCAATGCTCGTGTGGTGTCGTGTATAATTGAAATTGTGAAAATCGTACCTTCCTAGTAAGCTAATTTATCCCGTTCTTTTGGCAGCTTTAAAGGAAAAAAGTATTTTAGCGCAAGGGGTTTCTTAAAAAGAAAAAACGGACAGTTTTAGTTTTAGTTTAGAAAAGCCCTGGGTTTACGAACGTTTCAAAATCAACAACGAGTATACCTGACTTCCTTACATGTCAATCATGAACCTGTAGAAAACGTAAAAAATGAAACTTTATGGAGTGTTTAGTAATGTTAGGAAGCAACGCTGGCTCATTGCTATTTCCACACGTTTTGTTTCTGTTGTGTAAAATCGCTTTGACGTTCCTCTTGCGATAAAGCAGGATTTCTGCGGAAAATATCAATTGTACTAATTAATCATATTAATCGTTGTACCTCGATACTTTTGAAGCTTAGACCGAAGAGGTGCGAATGTAGCCGTCCCCTCCCTAAAATCTAAAAATCTAAGACCTAGACGTATCCTAAAACGAAAGAAACTTTGACCATGCAAAAACTCTTTTTTGAAAATGGGAATAACTCTTGGAGGATCTGTTTTAGATTTCAAGTTTGTACAAAATGGACTCATTTTAGTGTTAAAAAACGCTCCTGTTTCTTGAAATTGTCTTTCTAAACATTGATGAGCGGTATAATGTCGCAACTGAAAATGGAGAGAAGCGAGCGTTTTAGAATTCTAGGGTTTAAAGAATTACACTGAAAAGTTATTTAAGAAAAGCACTGGATGGGAGTTTTAGGGTGGAAAAGCTTGTGGAGAAAATGGAGTTTTGTTTTGTGTTTTTGGATTCAAGATTCTGAAGTGTCGACGTGGGTTTTGTGTGCGATTTAAGATTGCTACTGTAATTTACTGTTAAAAGTTACAGATCTGTTTAGTTAAAAATACGGAAACGTTATTCTTAAATTTATCAAGAAGAGTAACTTTTAGACTCCACGAATGACTATGAATCGAATCGTTTCAATGCAATAAATTTTATTCCTAATCCAAAAGAATGGTCTTTTGTAAAGAAAACTAACTAATTGGCTTATCTGCTAAATCATACTGCGAAAAGTAATTACCAGTGAGGCAGATGAAGAGATTCAAAGTATTCATAAACTCCCTGAAACGAATTTCATCATCATCCCTGTCGTTTTCTTCATTCAACTTGGCCTTTGGATCCTCGTTGGGCTCTGGAAGAGCTTCCGCCACGCTGTCAAGCGGCTGGTCCGAAGCGACTGAATTTTTGTTCTTCTCTTCTCCCAACACAAGTTTGGACAGCCCAACTGATTTCCGAATCTTTGAAAGGATTCTTACAAGTTCACGGAGATCGCCGGTAACAAAACTTGGAAGTGGTTTTGGTAAGTGTGCTAACAGGGCGTAGATCCACTTCCCTTGCCATTCGTGAAACCATCCGTATCGTTTGACCCAACCAATGTGCATTACGAAAAGATCCTCGACAACCGTTGGCGGCATGTTCAGTAAGATAGATTGCGATGGTGAATGCTTTTCAAGTGGAGTTTTTTCAGCTTTGGATGATGAGACTGTTGCATCAGTTGAAGTGGAGTCATCACTGGAGAGTTCTGAACCGGGAGAGTCTTTTTCTTTTTCATCCGAAATGGAAAGATCCTTGAGCCCTTTTTCAACTGTAAACGAATCTGGGTCGGCTGAATCGTCAACTTCTGTTTTGACAAGATGGATGACTTGTGGAATGGCGACAGTCTCAATTATAACTACATCTTCAAAAGAGTCATCCGCAATATCGATTCCTGCATCGGACGGCTTTTCTTCCTGATCGCTTTCGATGTCTTCCGACGTAGGCTCTTGTGTTCCAACTTCTTCGTTAGGATCAATGTCTTCCATGAAGAAACGGGCGATTGCAGCAGGATCGGCTCTGGTGACACCGACCCGCCTTCGAGGACGAGCAGTCAGTTGTTCGGTAATTTTGGTTCCAAAGCAAAATTCTAACCACTTCAAACTCTCCTTCACATTCGGCTAAAAAAACAGTTTGATTTAGAACATTGTATGCGGAAGCGGATGTTTTAGTCTGTAATGACTCACAAATGAAACGCCTTCTGGGAGTGGAACGATATCGATACCTTCCTCTTCCCGGAATGTGACCATCTCATTTTTCCAGTACAAGGTTCTCAGGGCGAGCGAGGAAAATTGATGGGTTATGATCGACATCCAGCTCTGGGTTGGCAGAAACTTTTGCACCGCTGGGGGCGTTACGACAAACTCTGGCGACTGAAAATAAATATAACCATTAAATTAAAGCCAGGGTTCAAAAAGTGACCTTGTTAGTATCGTACCGCGAAGAAGCTGGATTTGATTTCGGGCTCGGTACTGACAATCTGAGCCAGTTTTGCTTCCAGGACTGATCTCTTGACATTGACGACCTTCGGGAGACTCTCCATCTCTTGCCTGACCTGCAGGAGGTATTGTGACCCATTCTCCGGCGGTGCGCTGTAATCGTATCCCTTGGTTTCTTTGTCTACCGGGGTCAACGCAGGTTTCAGAAGGTCCTGTAGGTCTGCTGAAGAGTCGGATTCAGGGCCAGACTCCGATGATGACGAAAACAGATCAGCATAGCTGACCAAGTCCCTCTTTTCTCCGGGAGTTCTAAATCCTCCATCTACTTCCTTCTCCGGTAAGGCCACTGGTGCCTCGGGCTCCGACGATGCAGGTATGACACCACTGTTGACAACTTCGTCTACGCTCGTGACACCTCCTTCATTGGTCATCTTGACGTTGGCCTTGACCTCTTGAATAACAAAAATTCCGGAAAACTCCTAAACACCAAGCAAAATGGCAAAAGTTTTGGTTTTGCAAAAGACAAACACGACAGTGAAAGTGAATTTGCAAAAACGAATACAATTGATGGAGCCACACAAAAAGCCACTTGCGTATTTCACTCACAACACAAACGCCGGTATGGGCATCTTATCAAATTTAATTGAATAAAAGTTGAAGAAAAGAATATCACTAAATTATGCCTAATAAATAGGCATTAAATAGCTTAATTATTAGGCTTATTAAGTAGCGGAAGCTACTTTATGCATTTGTCCTGTCTGTCTGTCTGTCGTCTGTCGTCTGTCTGTCTGTCGTCTGTCGTCTGTCTGTCTGTCGTCTGTCGTCCTTCAATAACTCAGGAACTACTGGACAGATTTCAAATCTGTTTTCAGTTATGAGTTCCCCATGGTCCCAATATGGAAACGCCGTATTGACATTGACCGGAAGTGA